>JAAAKG020140369.1:0-34411 GCA_010014905.2 Druon quercuslanigerum | reverse complement strand
AATCTTGAAGATGGCGAGAGATTCGCGAACACTGGTAATATTTTCAGGATTTTATAAAGAGGGATGATCCTCATACATCTCAAACTCAACAATAAATAAATTTTCAACGTTCAAAAAAACAAAATTTGGATTTTTTTTGAAAGCGGGCATGGAAACATAAAAACTAAGTAGGTTTTAAGGGGTTTGATAATATGTTTTATCTTCGACCAATTCGAAATAACCCAATAAAAATATTATTTCATTACCTCCCAAAAAAATAAAAATTTGGGGTTATCTAGGAAACGCTGAAAGATAAGCGAAATCTGAGAACATTTTAAGGACTCAATGAGGGTTATCTCATTCAAAAAAAAATGTTAAGGCTTTTACACTGCGGTATTGTATTCGAACTACATAAACTAACCCAATAAACACATTTTTTTAAATAATTTTTTTGACGTAAACCAGTAAACAAAAGTTTGAAATTCAAAAAAATACGAAAATTTGAATTATCTCTAAAAGCGTCCATTATACGTGAAAACTAAAAAACATTTTTAGGGTTTTGAAGAAGGAAATCGCCTCATAGCAAAATTTTAAGGTTTTTTCAGAAGGGTTTTGTTTTCGAACTGCATTGACTATCCAATAAAAAGATTTGTTTAATACAATTCGTCAAAATTATTATGTGCATTAGATCGAAGTGGACTATTCCGCATCTCGTAAGGTGGCTCTGAGTTATCTTGTACTCAATAGAAACGGAAAAATGATAAAATTTACAACAAATTTTTGTTCCAAAAATTGATGAAAAAATGATTATATAGTGTTTCTACATTTTTTTCTCATTTTTTATTTAACGGGATGAGGGCTTGTCCGTTAAAAGGATTAACTATCCCGTATATGTTTCCGCAAGTAAACAATTACTTTTTAGTATTTTATTTATTTTTATTATTTTCATTTATTCTATTTTAAATTACTAGATATTTAGGCTTAGGAAAAGATAGTTATTTTATTTAAAAACAGTGTAATCTATAAAAAAATAAAAAAATAGTATAATTATCAACCAAAAAAGATTAATTTCTAACAAAAAAGTGGCATTTTTAAAAAACAAATTATTATGTATACGAAATATAACTAGGAATATTGATGAAAAAAAGTTTTCCTTTTTTATTAAAACTTCAACTGTTACGTTGAAACATCGTACGTTTAGGTTAAAAATTAAAATATAATTTTCGCAGATGATTTACTTCTTTTTTTTGAAAAATTATATTTTGATGTTTAAATGTCAAAAAAAGTCTTTTTCGGATGAAAATTAAATTGTTTTTTTATTTTTATTTTTTTATTTAAATTTTATCTTTCTTAGTAGAAATTTAATCTTTCTTGAAAAAATGCTACTGTTTGCTTAAAAGGTAATCTTCTCTCTGTTTGAGGATTCAACTTTTATTTTGAAAATTTTGCTTCGACCACTTTGTTAAGAAATAATTTTTTTGTGCAACATTTATATTTTAGTAGAAAATTAATTCCTTTGGTTCAAGGTTTAACTATTTTGCTACAAATGCATTTTTTTGATGAAAATTTAATTTTTTATAAAAAAAATTATTTACGAATATTATTTATAATAAATAAAATAACATTTTGTATAAATTTCGTGAAAAAATTTCTCTAAATATTTCATGTATAGAGACATCATTCTTTGGTTCATTAATTTTATTATAAATACCAATAGGACTAGATCAGTTTTAAAAATTGTTTAGTAAACAAAATGTTATTATTATGAAAAAAAATGAAAATGAAAGCAATGTTACTTATTTAACATTTCAACAGAATTTTCCAATAATTTTCTAAGAATACTAAAGAGAAAATATTAATTATAAGGTCGTACAATAATCCTGGCAAAGCGGAATATACCTTAGATTTGAATTAGAATAAAAAGTAAGGTGCAATTTTTAAAATTTATTTTTGGAAACATAGCAAATAATATTAATAATGAAATGTGAAAAAATTTGCCGAAGAAAACTTTGAATGGTATAGAGTTTAAAGATACTGATTGAATTGAAATGAATTTATAATTAAAAAAAAAATTTATTTAATAATCAGTGAAGAATATAAAAAGTGAGGGTCCTTGACTTTTGTCCCCTAATTACGAAAAGAAGATGCATGTGGTGATAGGAAACAAACCCTTGAGACCGATGCGATGCAGTACCGAAAAAAAAAACCTTTTTCAACGACGCTGACGCCCATATATTAGTTTTGTGAGACTCGCTGCGGTTGAGAGGCGCATTAATTGGTCGTAAATTTAGCTTGTGCATTAATCGACTAACTGCACTATCTTGCGCAGGGTCATTCGTTCGAGGGTCGGCCGTTGAAGATAGGCTGAAAAGGGGGATGGGACTCTAACGATCACGCCATTAAGCGAACGATCTCATCTCCATTCTTTTCATTATTTTTTATTCTTATTTTCCTTTTCCTACAAGTCTGAGGACTCTGAATCGCGATTGTTTTTGAAAGATGGCATCGAAATATATTCTCTTACTATAAAACATAGAGAATAAAGAGATGTTTCAGAGGAAAAAAATTTAAAACTCATTTCTTATGTTTCGATTGTTTCTCGAAAGGGTTAAAATAATAAAAAAAATAGATTTTTAACCACGTTTTTTAGGAAAACTAATCTTATGTTTTTTACTGGTCCGATATTTTGCTAATAAATTGCTTTGCATTTAGGGATGTTTGTGGCAACAGTAAAAGTCGTCTGTTTAATAAGTTTTATATGGATTCTTGTATTTTAGCATTAATTTAAGACAATTGCTACAATTTTTATTTAATCCTAATGTTCGAGGCCTGATTTTTTTAAAGATTCTGGACAATCTTGTTTGGTACGCCCTTGTTAAAATTAAAATTATTTACGAAAACGTTTCTTTACAAGAATAACCCAACCAAACTAGCCTATAAATAATCTTTCTAGGAATAAAATCGCCTCTCGATCAGCATTGACAAATATAAATTATGATTAGATAAAATTGCACTATAATAATTAATAATGTTCATTGGAATTAAATAATGTATTTTATACGAAGTTCAACACATTAATTAATAATATTTGAGCATAAAAGTGTCCTGTATGTCAGATTTTCAGATATTCCCAATTAAGTAACGAAGAATACACATATTTTTAGGAAAATAATAATTTTAGTTATCCGAGTGTCAAAGAGTTTAAGCTGGTTTAAATTTAAAAATTGCTTTTATGTTAAAAGCATATTATTTTTAGAGCTGCAAAAGTAAATGCCATCGACATTTAAAAGCCTGAGTTATTTATAGAAACATGGATCATCTATAACATTTTTTCTGCACATACTTGCAGTTTGATTTAAAAAAAGAGTTGCTTATTTTGAATATTTTAAGAGGAAAAAAATTAATTTTAGCAGATTTTAATTATATTAATTTTGGGAAAATTTATAAATCATAAATTTCTCTTATTCTTTACTCCTTTTAATTTTATATTTTGGTACTCTTGGGTTATATTTAATCAAAAGAAAAATATTTCAGACTTTATGAAAATTATTTTGTTTACAAAAATGTCATTGTGTGAAGTTAAAACAACATTTTTTAAATCTTTTTAGGTTAAATTTCGCCTTTTGGCAGAAAACTAATCTTCTTGGTTTGAAATGTCCTCTTTTTTGGTTAAGATGCAATTGAGTGATTGAAAATTAATTTTTTGTTGTTGTAAGTTTCAAAATCTTAGTTTTATATTCAATTTTGTGGTTAAAAATTTGAATAATTTATTAAAAATGTGTTTTTTATTTGTTGAAAATTAACTTTATTTAACTGAAAATTTATCTATTTTAGTTTAAATTTCAACAACTAATTTAAAAATGCATGGACACCAAACTCTCGCTCTCAGTCACCCCGTTCTCGGTCTTCCTAGAAATGCTAGCTCCCGCAGTTTTTTATGGTAGCCGGGCCTCGCTGTTTACGTCTCGAAATTTAATTAGTATGTTGCAAATTCAATTATTTGGTTCAAAAGGGATTTTTTTTTAATTCAACTGTTTTGTCGAGAATTTATTCTCTTGGCTTTACAGGTAATTTTTTGCGGTATAAAAAAAACAGTTTTCTTGAAAATTTAAATGTTTTGTTACAAAAACACCTTTTTTTATTCAAATAAATAACATTTTATTTTTAATCAGAACCGGTTTAATTTGTTGTTAAAATATTCTATATCATCGTCTTGTCTCTTGGTTTTCTTTTATCAAAAGAACATAATATTATCTCAAAAAAGACTGAAATTTAATGACTTTTTCAACGGTGCTTTAAATCTCTAATCATAATTACAATCCAATTACCAAAATTGAAATCGATACTTTTGCAGAACCTTATAATAGAATAATAAAATATTAGTTCATCGACCCCTGTAATAGAATTACCCAAAATTAGCCCGGGCTAACTTATCGGATTACAGGTTTCGGTTGAAATTCGTTGGATTCGAGATGGAAGGTAATAAGATTTCATTCAATTAATTACAACTTTCAGGTCGAACGCACGACGCCACTTACACCCTTTACCGTCTGGGCGAGAGGCTTTCTTCTGGAGTGAGGCAATACGTTGAGACTGGAAGGACGGACGGTCTTGATACTGGAGGTGAATTCCCAAATACCTTACACTCTTTTACTGGTCCTTCCGTGCCACAGGGTGAAGGGACGAGTATTGCAAGAGCATTTCTTGATGGCAATCATTCTCTCATCAGCGTAGTGGCTCGTATCAATCCCAGCCCCGATTGGTTCATAGGGGTGGATTCTTTCCAACTCTGCGTCGAGGGCAACTGGGTGGATACAGTCACTGTCGAGGTAAGTCTTTTTTCTTTATTTGTCTTCTACTCCTTTACTTCACTATCAAACCACTGCAGTATATCCAAAAAGAAATCTAAAAAGATATCAAAATTCCACTCAAGTGCTAAGCTTTTGAAACGCTGGTAATTAACAGAATGTTGGAAACTTCTCTCTACCTCTTGATTTTCTAATTTTACTAATATAACTGCTAATTCTTTTTTGTTTATAATATGTCCCCTTCTTTCTTTTTTGTTCCTGTTTCCCCTTTCAATTATTTCATTTTCCCCCTACCTAATCCATCCTTCTCTAAAATCTTTATCACTTTGTTTGGTTAACTTCCTTTGTCAACAATACCTCTTCTACATCCTTCCGATACATTCTACCATGTTTTCTCTTCCCATTCACAGATTCTGAAATTTCTGTTCTCTTCCTTTCCTCAATACATCCTTCCCCCACCTCCCCATGCCTTTCATAAATACCGTGGTACTCCTTTTTTATTATATCCTTTCCTATCATGTCTTTTCTTATATCTCTAAGAACTCTTTTCTTTTTCTCATCTTGTTAATCACATTCCCCGCCGTCTCCTTTCTTCTTCTACCTTTAGACAGTTTTTCGCTAACTCCAATCCCTTTCCCTCGCTTAACTTTCCCTCAAGCTTCCATGCCCTGTTTCCGAATTCAATACTTAATTTATCTCTTTGCGCTTCTTCTCTTAGGGGTCCTTTTCTGAACCTCATTATCTTTGTCTTTTCTACATTTCAATTCATCATTCTCCTATCCTAGTATTAAATCCCCCTCCTAATAAGGCTAGCCAACTCTTCTTCTTTATCTGCTATCAACACTGTAGCTTTTCCCGATGTCAGTGTATATATCTTTTTCCATCCTTACGCCTCCTCATCCTTTTCTCTTAATTTCTTCATAACCTTTTGTACCTTTACTTGGTTCAAAGAGTCAAACCTGCGTTTTAGTCAATGAACACTTATTTTGTAGCTTCTTTTTACTAGTGCCTTAGTAAAAAAAAGTTATTAGTTATTAGTTATTAGTTATTAGTGAGTAGTTACTAGTTACTTTCTTGCCTACTATTCATTGTAAATCCATACAATATTATTTCCATTTTATTTTCTTAATATCCTCGTTTGCTCTTTCCCCTCCTTTCTCTCTTTCTACTGACTACCTTCTAAACCTCTTCTGCCGTCCGAAACTTTTTTGCCTCTTTTTAACATTTTTATTTTCTTTCAGTTTTTTTTATCACAAATGTCAGTATACTCCTTTTTCCCCTACATTTTCCCTTCTACCTTTACCTTTTCTCTATTTTTTTAAATCCATTATATTTGTACTCCCTCACTAACATTTTTCTTCCTTATTTGTATATTGTTGATATTTTTCTTAAACTGTTATTTCCCTTCTATTGATCAATTCTTACCTTTCTCTTAATTTTAAATCTATTTTTTTTTATCTTTACTATCTACTGTCTACTATCTTGACTAACTTTTTAAATTCTTAAACTTTTTTCTTACCTCATTGTCCGCTATCACATATTCTAATAAAGTTTTCTTTTCTCCTTCCCCTCCCTCTATATCGTCTTTAGATTTTTTCTTCATTCTCCTACTTATTCCTTTTTTCTTCCATCTCCTTTGCTCATATTAAATTGTTCTTATAATAGAAGTTTAGTCCCATCCTTTCTCAAGCTCATCTCCATTTCTCCCATTGCTCTGCCTTTTTTATTCTTTATTATTTTTTTGAAGCTGCCATGTATAGTCTTTTGATAACCTTCCCCTTCTTTACCCCTTATTCTAGTCTTTACTCTTTCCTATCCCTTTTGATTAAGCCCCATCTCCATTACTACCACTGTTTCCTATTGTCCCGAATTCTCATAAATTTCTTATCCTTTCTTTCCAAGCCTGCTACATTCTAGTATCATATCCTACTTTCTTCACTTCTTTCATTTTTCACCTTTTTTCTTTCCTTATATTACATATGTTCCTCTCACTCGATATCTTTTAAACGGTAGTAATTAACAGAATATTAGAAAGTTTTTCTATATATTTCTAGTTTCTAAGAAGGCATCACGGATGATATTTCAATAATATAATTATTAAGTGATATCAGATTAAAATAATTACAAAAATATTTTCTTTCAATACAAGTAACGAATAATGAATAATAATTTCAATTAATAGAAGAGAAATCGTGCTCCCGAATCTTAGTTATGTAGCTTTCAAAGTTCCTTGGAAACTAACTTCCCAGTTCATGAAGTTAGCAAGTAGGCAAGGGCGATTAGAGTCGGACATAGCCTCCGGGTCTGACCAAACATATCCTTATCTACTTACAATGGTGATTACCGTGTTTGCCTGATAAATACATCATTTGTGGATATTTTTGAACCAATCTATTTAGATTCTTACATTCGTCAAATAGGAAATTTATATTACAAACCAGGACCCATTTATAAAAATTGATTGTTTAACAAATCCTTCAAGCAACATTTAAACGAAGAATAAATATCTTTTGATAAATTGAATTGTACATTTATCCACTTCAGCAAAAGTAATTTTAATGGTATTATTTTATGCTAAAAAATTAGAACTTAAAAAATTTATAACAAAAGAAAAGAGAAAAAAAGAAGGAGTCAATCATAGTCAACCTTATTCTTTTTATGTATTTTTTCATACTATTAGGGACCAACATGTCCTGAGTCACCCAAATTACTGAATAATCAGAAGCTTTTAAAAGGATAATCAACACAATTAAAATAATATGGAACATGCAGGATGAACTTTTTACGCTGAAAATTAAAACTTATAAAACTTTGCGTCATCTAGTAGACAAACATTCACCAAAAACGTATGTTTTAGATTTAAAAAATTAGTAGCACACCAAACTAATTATTTAATATTTTTTTAATAATTTCCTTTGCTAATTTACTACCTACTCGTGGCTAACAATAACGTTAAAATGTTATAGAACAATTGTGATCATAATAAACATGGACAAAATGTAAAATCAAACAAGATTATTATTTTTTTAAAAGCATTGATTAAATCACTTAAGCTTGTATTTCTCACAAGCATTTAAAATATTGAAATCCTTTTCTAAGTGTTTTACATATTTTTACTTCCTTTTTAATGTGTCGAGGTATCTATAAAAACAATTCACAAAAAATAAGTGTATTTATTAAATATTGCGAAGCTCAATAAACTTAAAAGATGGTAAATAGTTTCTTGGGTAATAGTAATTTTGAAAATTGTGAAAAAACGCTGTTGTTATGGATATATTTTTTAAATACCATAAAATATTGAAAACCTCTTCAAATCATTAAAATTCTTTCAAATGCCTCAATTCTTGTAAACATATTGTTTGAAATTTCATTTATGTATTATCAAATTCCTTAAAATCCTGTCCAGTTGCATAAAATTACATGATACTCCTTAAAATTTCTTGAAATTCCATTAAATTCCTTGAAATTCCTTGAATTCTTGAAACTTTTTTTGAATCCTTGAAAATACCATACAATATTTCTAATAATTTTGAAATCTTTTGAAATATCCTAAAATTTGTTGTAGCTTGTAAAAATTCCCTGGAATCTGTTAAACGACTATAAAATTTTTTTCATTCTTTGAAATCTATTTCCCGCGAAGTCATATGAAATCTAAAGGTATTCCTGGAAATTCCTTGATATTTTTTTATATCTTAAAACCTCATTAAAAGCCTTTATGAAACATAAAAATATTTTTAATTAAAACCTTTTGAAAAGCCTTCACATTGTTTAAAGTTCTTGAAAACTTCATACAATATTTATGAAATTCGTTGAAATCCCGTAAAGTAGCATAAAAAGTGATGTCTTAAAAATCCGTAAAATTCTTTAAAAATTTTAAAGTTCTATGGAATACTTTAAGATCCTAAAAAATGAATTAAAATATCTTACCGAGAGCCTTTAAAATTTTTTAAATTTACGCAAATCTTAGAAAACCTTTCAGAAAAGCTTTTTTGTTCTGATTTCAGTGCATAAAATGGTCCATAAAAAAGTAGATTTCATTTCTATAACGATTCAGTAATGTCGGTAATGATGGAAAATTATCTTAATTGAAACTCTGAAGTCAACAAATAAAAAAATTGTCATTTATAATTGGTATAACATTTCTTCATTTGCTCTTTGGCAATTACTCAGAGAAAAGTTGAAAATATCTTTTGTTTCTTTTTATGTCGACGATGTTTCATTGCAAAAGAAAATTACTCTCCAACTTTCGCTGGAGTTTCAATAAACGCGAAGAAACCTTGTGATCTCTTTCTGGAACTTTATACACTCGATTTAAAACTTAAGAAGTTCGAAGGATTCTGCGCTTTCAAGTGAATTCAAGAATAAATCTGTAAAGGGGTCATCAATGCAGAGGGTCTAATTACATCGGAAACTTTATCTGTTTAAAGACCGTTACCTGAACTTGAATAGATTTACTCCAACAGAAAGAAGCAAAACAATTTCTTCAAATAAGGGGTTATCCACAAATTACGTAAGCCGTTTTTTTCTGAGATTTTCAACCTCCTCAGGTAAAAAATTTATATATAGACTGCAGTTTTTCAAGAAAAGTTCCCGTTATAGAGGACAAGGTAGTCCAAGGGGACAAGAGAGTGAAAAAAGCGGGCCGTACCCTGTGTGGTTAATCGTGTCGTCTGCTTCAATCAGTTACAAAAATGTCGCAGGCCATTCGCTTCAGTTTGCTTTCAGTCACACAGTGATTTAACTTGTGCGCTTTACGCAAATCTCTAAAGAAAACAAGAGAAAGCGTTTATCTTTCTAATAAAAATAAGGTTTCAGATGAAGTAAAATTAGGTGCTTCAAAACAGATATATATTTTTACTATTGAATGTCGATCTTTGAACTTTATAATCTATAAAAGTTAAAAATGCGATATTTGCAGTCAAATGGAAAAATGTTTAGCCTTAGAGTTCGAAATTTTTATTTTATTAACCGTGAGAAATGTTTGCAAACTCAGAAAAAACTGGGAAATGATCGGATTTTTTTTCCGATTAAAACGGCCTCCCTGATAGAACACGCATACTTAAAAATCAGTACATTTATCAAATTTAATTTTCAAGCAAAAACATTTCCACGCTCATTATGACATTATAGAATCAAAATATCAAAAATACAAAAACAAAATATTTTCAAAACGAAACTCCAACAGAAATGATTCAGACAGCCCTGATTGTTTATGGTGCGCCGATTCCCGAGATTGTACTATGGAGATAAAGGGTACCCCCGAAACGTATTCTATAGCGGGACTGCAGTGTAGTTTATGTATAGTGGATAAGAAAGTGATATTTTTTATTTGTTTTATGAACGTTTCTATCTAAAACAAATGCAAAATATCAGTGGTTTGTCCAGTATATATAAATTATATACAGTGTCAATGTTGACATTCAATGTAACTTATTCAAGAAGTTAGTTTCAATTTATGAATAGAAAAAACAAAATCAACCCAAATCGCTTTATATGGAAACACTTACATGCCTATCCAGTCCAGAGTTCTAAAGTTTTTAATTTTTTTCTGAATAAAGTTTGTATTAAACAATAAATATTTTAAGTTTAGTATGTAAATTTGATATAATAACCTCTTAATGTTCCCTGCTACTCTTTCCTCGACTGTCAAATTTTGACATTAAAATTTTTAAATAGATTCAATTTTCTAAACCAATCAGGTATGAGGGTAAAGCGGAAGGGGAGAACGATTTTGGTTGCGGGTGGGGCACTCACTTAACGCGAATCCTAGTCATAGACTTTCTCGATAAGTGGGAGGGTACTGTATAACTTTTTCACCTGGGTCCCTTCTCCTACGTAAGATACCGTAAGAAATCCACCCCCTCCCCCCACCCCTTACTACGAATTTTACCATAATTTTATCTACTTACAGGGTGTCTACCCTACCTGGAAAACCTGCAATATTAAATTGAATAACACGTTTTTTTTGTTTGAAAGCAATTTTTATGACTGAAAGTTCAACTATTCTGTTTTTAGTTAAAAATTTATCGGTTTTATTTGAAAATTTAAGTCTTTTGTTGAAAATTCATGTATTTCGTTCAAAATTTATTCTTTTTGGTTGAACTCCGTTATTTTTTATTAAAAATTTTTATTTTCTCAGGTTGAAATATCAACTTATACATTTTTCGTTCCGAATTCATCGCTTTTAAATGAAGATTTATTTAATTGATGAACAGTAACTCTTTTATTAAAAATCCTTTTTTTTGCTGAAAATTATTGTTTTTTACTGAAAATTTACCTACTTTAGTTGCAAATTTAACTAGTTGTTTGAAAATTTAATTTTTCTCTATTGAAAATTTATCTTTTACTGAAAATATAACTTTAATATTTGGTTCAAGAATTATCTTTCGTGTAAAATTTGGACTTTTTTTGCAAAATCTTTTTTCAAAAATTTTTTGTTTGTTTAAAACTTACTTATTTGAGATAAAGAATGGTCATTTCAGTTGTAAATTTATTAATTTGTTTAAAAATTTACCTGTTTAGTTAAAAATGGGTCTTCTTAAATTCAAAATAAAATTTTTTTGTTAAAAATTCATATATTTAATTTAAAAATCGTTTTTTTTTTGTTAAAAAATTAAATTTTTTGTTTAAAAATGAATTGTCCGTTTAAATATTTATTTCATTGCTTAAAAATTCAAGTATTGCAATTACTAGTAATCATTTTAGTAATTAATTCATCTTTTTAATTGAAAATAATGCTATTTGGTTAAAAGCTAAATTAAATTTGTCTAAAAAATAAATGTTTTTTTTTTGCAGAAGAATAAATTTTTAAACAGAAAATCTAACTATTCCATTTTTGTTTGAAAAGCGATATTTTTCATCCAAAATTCAGCTATTTGTTTAAAAATTGATATTCTTAAGTTGAAAATGCAAGTCTTTGATTCAGAATTAATTTTTTTTTAATCGTCTTTTTGGTAGAATATTAATCCTATTGGTTGAAAATTTTTGAAAAGCTAAATTTCTACATGAAAACTTAGAAATTTGAAGCAGTTCAAATTAATTTTTAATATTGTACTCACATTATTTTACCTAAATATGCAATAAATTTTAAGTATAAGTAGAGACAATCAAAATGTGTTTAATTTTTATGCAAATTGTTAATTATGTTTTTAGCATTATTTATTTATTTAATCTATGCTAAAATATTTTAGAATATCTTGTAATATGATTGAAATTCCTATAAACTAAAGAGGGACATTATTTGTAAAAAGACTCGCGAAAAATCAAACCTGGAAAAAGCTTCAGATACCTGGAAAAAATCTGGAATTGTCAGGGAATTTTTTTCAGGATTTGAGTAGACACCCTGACTTAGGAAATATTTATAAATTTAAATTCTCTTAATTAAATAAACGTTTGAAAACATTAAAAATTGATTTTTATGTTTATATGAACGCTTTAGTAACCCAGGCGAAAAAATAATATATAATTTATATATAGTGACAATTTTTCATATTTTTAGTGATCTTTTCTACGTAAAAAAAATATCAACATTTTGACCACTATGTATAAATTATATATAATTTTTTCAACTGGGAAAAGTTAATCGTGTTAACTGAAAATTTACCTATTCAGTATTTGGCTAATAATAATTTATATTTTCTATTTGGAAACTCATGTGTTTTGTTTGTTTTTTTTCGACTTTTTTTCTCGAAAATTAAACTTCTCGTATAAAATTCTACTATTCAAGCAGAAAATCATAATTTTAGTTTAAATCATTTTAGTTGAAGTGGAAGAAAATATAATCAGTCACAAAAATACCTTGTGAATTTTTTCTAAAATCTTATAATTCTGTTTAACTAATGCATACTGTTCTTACTAAGGAAAATTTAATGAGCAGAATTTTTGTGTACCGATGATATCTTCAATCTCTCCGATTGGTTTAGATCCCCTAATGGAAGAATTACAATCCGACTATTTAAATCGCTTGTTACTGCGAAAATCTTTATTTTTTACAGATATGTTGATGATATCCTAGCTTGCTTACACAAAGACTCAATTATTGATTTTGAAGACACGTTTAAAATTGTTTATAATAGAGTACAATAGATCACAATTTACTATGGACGGTGGAAAAAATAAAATTATTAATTTTCTATTAATCTCTATCACTTACCACAATGGCCATATTATAACCAACTGGTTTAGAAAAGACAATTGGTTGGGCCGTTCTAACAATTTTAGCTCAATAACATATACTCCGTATAAAATTAGCGTCATCCATAGTTTAGTTGCTCGAGCAATAAAACGTGCACATCCCTCTTTCCATGGGAGCAATTTAAAATAAGCAACCAAAATTTTTTAATTTAATGTTTTCCCAACTGAGTATAATGCTAAACGAATACGAGGGCTGTCCCAAAAGTATCCGACCTACGTTCATATCTTCGCGCGGAGAAACTCGGGCGACCTCTGGAGGGTACGGACGTTACCAGCAACTCCTAACCTTCTCGTCAGTAGCCCGAGATACCGATAAAACGACTTCGTTCCCGCGCAGCGTGTACTTGTTTACATCGACTTTTTGCGTTCATCGCAATTCCCGAAACTGCTCACAGACCATCAAAAAAACTTTCGATTATAAATCGCTCAAGACAACCTGGAAATAATCAATAGTGATGAAAACTTTCTTAAAAAGGTTATTACTGGTTATGAAACATGGGCTTATGGTTATGATCCTGAAACAACACAACTACTATTTTCGCAATGGAAGCTTCCATTCGAGCCTTGGCAGAAAAAAGGGCATCAAAGTCGAAGCAACATCAAGTCATTGTTGATTGTTTTTTTCGATTGTGAAGGCGTTGTGCATCACGAATATGCTTCTGCAGGCCAGACAATCAACAAAGAATACTACGTTGACAGTGACTGGCTTCTTCATCACGGCAAAGCTCCAGCGCATGCATCAAACCTTGTGCAGCAGTATTTATTGAAACACAGTGTTGTGCAGCTCCGCTCGCCTCCATACAGTCCCGAGATAGCTCCCTGCGACTTTTGGCGGTTTCCTCGATTGAAAATGCCGCTTAAGGGACATCGATTCGACGATAAAGAGACTGTTGAAACTAATGTGACGAATGCACTAAAGGCGATTCTGAAGCCTGACTTTCAAGAGTGCTTTAATAAATGGACACATCGATATGAGTGTCTTGTTCAATCAAATGGGGATTACTTTAAAGGATACCATCCTCCGCATGACGAAGAATAAATCAAGCGCCGAAAGATCGAGGTAGGTCGGATACTTTTGGGACAGCCCTCGTAGAACGTCGTCAACACACAATACATATTAACAACAATAATGATATTAAAAACAAAGATTTTAATTTAAATCGAATTAAAGTCCTTTCATAATGTTCATTAATTTCAAAATTTTGTATAAAATTTGTTAAAAAATAGAACTTCAAGGTAGGTTCCGAATCAAATACAGACGCCTTAAAATGTTTTATAAACCACAAGGATTTGACTCCCACTGAGACTTTCACTGATACCACTGAACCGCTCTATCTAGAAATGTTGTAAAATATAAGCACAATTTTGATTTTGAAAATTATAGCATTTTGAATAAAATATTATCTTATTAGAACAGGTTATTTATGGAAATTTTCAACATGTTCAATAATAGGGACCATGTTAAGCAAAAATCTCATAATGATGTTATGAGCGGCACCCATAATATTCTTATATTAACCACGGATCGCTAATAACGTATACGTTTTAAACTACGTTTTAGCGTTTCTTAACTTTTATCTAACAACAAAACTAACTTTTTAATTTTAAACTATAATTTATTTATTTCAACGAGAAATGGTTAATATAACTTGCTCTATTTAAGAGAAAACTAACAGTTTATAAAACACACAGATATGCTTACTCTCTTAAACTTAATGTGTTAAATATTTGTCACCTGTAATCTGTTTAATTTTTTTTGTAGTCAGAAAAACTTCCCTGCTTCCTAAATAAGGGTTTCTAATAAAAATGTAGATATTCAATTTTAAATGAAAATGTAGCTTCTTTAGTTAAATATTAAACTATTTGGTTAAAAATTCGCCTATTAGGGTAGAAAATCAATCTTCTTGTTTGAAAATTGATCTTTTTGATTGAAACTTTATCCATTTTGTTGAAAATTTAATACACGTACTTGAACAGATCGAATTTCTGCTGAAACTTACTCTAATTTGTAATATTTTTCTTTTCACGTAATTGTTGGATAAGGCCTAAGACTTTTTTTCAATATTAAGGTTTGAATTCCAAGATTAGAGTAACCAACTACGTAAGGCTATAAAATGTTTGATAAAATTATTAGGTTGGAAGAAGTTTCATGAAAATTTAAATACCTCTTCATGCAATTTTCATGCGTGTTAGAAAAAAGGTACTTGGTCCTTCCTTCGAATGGATTTCGCTGCTCTTGGAATGCTTTTAAGGCTCCTTTTTTTCCAGCTTGACCCTTTGGACGGCGGAACTGACAACGGCTTCACGTTTACGGCTGCCAATTGGCCAACTCAACCCCAGGGGATTGCCTACAGGATCACGTCCAGATATCCTGCACATCCCGCGGGAAGCTTCTTCTATCCGAATTTGCCACGTCTGCCTCCAATCGCCACACTTACATTCACCAAGGTATCGTAATAGCTTCCTTTCGAATTATTTTTCAAGTATTAGCTAATAGAACCCTAATCCCGGAGCTAAAGGGAAAATACTTCAGAAAAAATGGAATTAAACGCTTATGTATCATTTAAATTTCAAATAAAAATTTGTAGAGTAGTAGCCTAAGGATTATTTTCAGAAAACAACAATCAAAAATCGCGCCTGTAGTGCTCTGCTTTGAGGTAAAATTAAATTTCGAATAACTATTTGTTTGAAAAAGGTTATTTAATACTCAAGTTCAAACTGAAATTAGATTTTAAGAAACTATTAGCACTTTGTATTTAGTGATATAGAATTTTGTAAAGATTCTTGAAAAATTAAATAAGATTTTAAATTATTCATGGTTCAAAGCAAAAAAAGAATCTTGAAAATTCGAAGAAAATTTATGATTTTGACAAATTTTATGAATATTTGGAATAAGTTTAAAAGATATTAAGGATTTTAAAAGTTTGGAATTACCTCAATAAAATTGTATGAATCTTGAAAAATATTTTTGAAAATTCCTGTCACTGTAAAAGTCCTCACAAAGAAATTTTCGAAATAAAAAATTTCTGAAATTAGCAATTTTTCGAGATTGATTCAATTTATATTGCAAAAAAACAGATTACAGAATAAACTTTGAATGCATTTTTTATTTGCAATTGGAAAAATACTTGATACAATGGAACTGAAAAAAATGCAAATATTTTAGAGATATCTTATATGATAAAATTAAAAACACAGGAAAATTCCCTAATTATGAAATTTCTAAATCTAAACAAATAAAAAATATTGAAACAACAAAATAATTAATAAAATATATTTTTTTGCATTTTAAATATCTTTTTAAGTTTTGAAATATTTTGCAATCTGATTAACCTTTTAAATGTCTTTTTTAATAATACTAATTTTTTTAATTTCTTTCAATTTTCTCTTAATTTTTTTTTTTAATAAAATATAATTTAAAAGTTTCCCAGGAATCTTAGGAAAGGTTTGATATTCTCTTCAAACTGTTCAAAATCCGTAAAAACTTTACATATTTTATTTTGTGACCTTTGAAAAACACCGTTTCCTTTAAGAATTTTTAAATTTTCTCGAGGTTAACGTTTTTTCGAACCATTTCGAAACTTCTTCAAACTGTCTTAAACTTTTTACAATGCACTGTGACGAGTGGCCAAACTTCTGAAAAAATTTTCCACTAATCATTTTCAATTTCAGGACGACGAGACACTTCGTTTTAAATTATTCGAAATTTTCTTAATGTTTAAAAAAATAGTTGTAAAATTAAAGAAATTGCCTTAAAATAGTCGACGTTCTTTTTTGATGAACTTGAATATCTTTAAAAATATTTTTTAGATCTCTTACAGTATTCTCTCAAAACAAAATTTTAAAAGTAACAAATCCCTTTAAATTTTTCCAAGATTATTTTAAAAAAATTATTTTATCTTTATACCTCTCAAAATCTTTCGAAAGCTTTAAAAGTTTATTTTTAAATCTTTTTTAATGTAAATTATTTTTAAAAAGTTTCAAAACAGTTATAAAATCTTTCAAATGATTTAAATGTTTCCCAGAATTTTTATAATTTTTTTTATTATTTTTATTAGTTATATAAATATTTATGAATCTTAAAAAAAACTTTAAAAATTTGTAAATATGTTTAAAAAAAAACAGTTTTGTTTTTAACAAATTATGGTTTAAGATTTTCAAAATATGTGAAAATCATTTGAAATGTCTTAAATTTTATTTTGATTTTCTTCTACAATTGATTTTTCAAAATAAAAAGATCATTTAAAATTTTCCCAGTAATCATAAGAAAATTTTTTATCCTTATAAAATCTTTCAAAAGTCTTGAAAAACTTTAAAAATTTATTTCGAAATTTTTTAAACTGTACATTTTGTTGTAGATTTCTTGGAATATTTCAAGTTTTGAATTTTTTTTAATAAAGTTTAAAAATATATAAGTATTGTTTAAAATTATTCGCACTTTTAGAAATATTTTTAAAAATTGTTACAATTCTTCAAATTTTTTAGTTTAAAAGCTTTAAGTAACGTACTTTTCATTTAACTCACTTTTTATATCTACAAATTTTTAATTGCTTTTTAATCGTTTTTAGACGTCTTAATCTCTTTGAAACTTACTTGTAGTTTTTCTACAATTTTGTAACCTTGCAAAAACTGTTTAAGAAGAGGAAAGAGTAGGAGATGTTTCTATAAAAATGTCGATTTTTTTTTTAAATATTTGAAAAAGGTGAGATTTAGAAAATTGAATTGGTCTTTTTTGAGTGAAATATTTGTCTGATAGCATCTTCTTGAGTATCTGAATCTGAAAGTGCTTTAAGGGAATTGTAAGCTTGTTGGGACTGTCTCAGCTTTCGAAGTGCAGTGTCGTCTTTAAGCTTGCTTTTCTACCGACACGCGAGCTTATGTGAGACTGCATTATACTTCGGTCGCTTTGAAACGTCCCCAGCTTAAAGCAATCCAGTTTCTGGGTCAAAATACTTTTCTCCGAGTTTTGCCCAATCTCTTTTATGGAGTTCAGATTAAAGTTTGGCTTTCAATCAAACAGTCTTTAAGAAAATTTGCTTTATTTTCAAACCCAAAATCAATCATCTGTTTGAGTTTTTTCTTTTTGAACAAATATCATTTCTGCAGAAATACCTAAAATCTATTTAAGAAATGGAATCTCAAACATATTTCAATTTCTTTCTGTTAAATTAATAATTTGCTACCTTACTAAAACGTGAAACTATTGGCACCGCCCACACGATTTGGGGCGATTCTGCCATATGTCCATTTTATTAACCACGCCCTTGTTCATTGGTGACTCGCGTTTTGATTTATTAGGTCTCTAAGATGTTTTATTGTGCCCATTTTTATTGAACATGTTTATCAGTAACACGTTGCGGCCACGCCCATTTTCGTTTGGAGCACCTCGTGACCGCGTCCTTGGCCACGCCCTTTTATCAAGAGCATGCTCACGCCCATTTTCCTTGGATGAACCCTAATCGTACTCTTGGCTAGCATGATGTCTACTCACCTGTAAAAAGCTGTGAATGTAAGAAAATTTTTTTTTGAGATTGTTTTTTCCAACTGTTTGGCTCAAACTTCATGTGTTTTGTTGAAATTTCTTTTTTTGGTTAATAATTAAGCTATTATTAGAAACTGGAAACTAAACTTTTTTTAGTTAAAAATTTAACTACATGGTTGAAGTTTAAACTCTCATTAATTTTTAAGAAAATAGATTCATTGTTTTAAATAAAAAATTATCTATTTTGTTGGAAATTAATTTTTTCTTAATTGAAAATCCGTTTTTTGTAACTAAAAATTGAATTATTTCAATGAAAGTTTTAACTGTATTGTTGATCATTTTTATTTTTAGTTTAAAGTACATTTTTTAAACTGAAAATTTAACGAATCCAGGTGAACATTCCATCAGTTCAGTTCAGAATTGATCTCCTTAGTTGAAAATTATATTTGATGAGAGACAATTCATCTACTCCATTGTTAGTCCCAAATTTATATTTTTTAGTTGATAATTCGTATTTTTTGGTAGAAAAATTAATCCCTGTGGTTAAAAATTGAACTATTTGATTTGAAGCTTTATAATTTTAGATGAAAATTTATCACCTTGGTTAGAAATTTAACTATTTTGTTCATATTTTTTTTTGCATTTTTAGTTTAAAATTCAATTTTTTAAACTAAAAGTTAAAATATTCAATTTTTACTTAAAACTTGATTTTTTTAGTTAAATATTCAGCTACTTGATTGAAAATTATTATTTTTTGGTCATAAATTCAATTATTTGTTTAAAAATTGAACTTTATTGTTGAAGATTAAATATATTAACATTAAATGTTGGGCATTTATATCGTTTTAAATTAAATTTAATGTAGTATTTACATTTATTAGATTTACAGGAATGTATTTGCCTATTTTCTTGAAAAATATTCGCACTTCCTCTGCCTTTACAGGGTTTCCACTAGCTGGAAATATTTTTTATCTATAATAAAATCTTAAGTTTGCACTGAATTTTAAGTATATGAGGATTAATTAAAAATATGTTTAAACTATTATTTTAACTCATGGACTATAGGAAGAAATTCAATATACGAAATTTTGTACGTTTTACCAAAAATAAGTTAAGAAATAAAAAAACTCTGAGTAGATTGTTGAAAAATGCGAAATACATTAATGGCTCATAACTATGCAAAATAGTAATTGTAAAAATCTTGAGATACCTAAAGCAAACCTGGAATTGTTCGGGAATTTTTGTCAGGATTTGAGTAGATGTCCGGGATAGGCGTGTTTTCCCTTATCAATTCGAATTGCTTAAATTTCGCTTTGAAAAAGTTGTGAACTATCCCTTTTTATCTTAGACACACTCTTTAACCACATCCACGCCCATGTTGTAATTATTACAAATTAAATTTAAATCAAGTAGTCGAAATCACTGCTCATGATCTTCAAATTAGATGCCAGTGGTCTCGATTAAATTATTATCAATCCCACTTTACTAAGTCAACACATTAAAAAGTTATAGACCACACCTATTTATCTTAGCTACGCCCTTTATTCAAATTCATTCCGCCTACTCACGCCCACGGCCGTGATTAGTATGAAGTAAATTCGAATTAATTAGTTAGGGTAACTGCTGATAAGCTGAAAAAGTCGATTTAGATTCAAATTTGATTGTTTGAATTTTCGGGTTTGAGGAGACAAGCAAACTTTACTTAAACACCGCATTCAAATATATTGTTAAACACACCCAGCCGTCTTAGCTACGCCCTTTATTGATACTCATTTCACATACCCACGCCCATGACTGTAACGATTATGCAATAAATTCTAATCAATTAGGCTAAGCCGCTGCTCATGAACTTAAACTTAGATTTAAATTTGAATTTTTTGTTGTAAATTTCGGATTTATGAAGAAAAGCAACCAATGATAATAAAACTCTTGAAACTCAATCTTAATCTTAAGCACGATTCCGACTGTGCCAGTGGTCTCGATTAAATTATTATCAATCCCACTTTAATAAGTCAACACAATAAAAGAGTTATTGACCACACCTATTTATCTTAGCTACGCCCTTTATTCAAATTCATTCCACCTATTCACGCCCATGGCCGTAATCAGTATGAAGTAAATTCGAATTAATTAGTTAGGGTAACTGCTGATAAACTGAAAAAGTTGATTCAGATTCAAATTTGATTGTTTGAATTTTCGGGTTTGAGGAGACAAGCAAACTTTACTTAAACACCGCATTCAAATATATTGTTAAACACACCCAGCCGTCTTAGCTACGCCCTTTATTGATACTCATTTTACATTCCCACGCCCATGACTGTAACTATGCAATAAATTCTAATCAATTAGGCTAAGCGACTGCTCATGAACTTAAACTTAGATATAAATTGGAATTCTATTGTTGTAAATTTCGGATTTATAAGTAGAAAAGCAACCGAGTATAAAAAAACTCTCGAAACTTGATCTTCAATTTAAGCAGTATTCCAACTATGCCAGTGCACTCGAATAAATGAATTTTCTTGGCGTCGGGCTGTGTTGCACTCGCATGGCACGTCGATATTTATTTACCGAGATCGCAGGCAAGAGACTACGCTTCTCTAGCTTCTTACTCACATTGCCTATCAAAAGCAACTGCACCTTCAGCAGCAAGAGTAACTAGATTCGAAATCCAGCCGTCCGCGTTAACTTGCTAATTATCTCATGCCGCTTTCTCGCCCTCAGCGATTCTCTACCCTAACCCATTTCCCATCCTCCCCTCGAGACACTCTATCAAACATCCCATTCCGACCCACTCTACCACCCTTGCCAACTGATCGGACCAGCCAACCGAACACTTCACTCGCCACGAGATTACCTGCAAACTTTCCTCACCATTCGGTCCATTTGACGAGTCATTCCCATCCACCTTAATTTCATTTCACCTCTATGCAGAGCAGATGGCCCATTACCAAAGACTCTGAGCGTATAAAACAGGGAATATTCCCGATACTCCGAAACATCGCGCACTAAAGAAGATTATGGGAGATTTTAAGAGGAAGACGATGTTCTTAAATCTCAATAACGTCCCCTAGTGTTAAGTCTAAGAGCCACTCAGGATATCAAGATTTTTTTCCATTAATGTCTTCTCGAATGAGATTACTGTCGTGGCTCAAATTATTCATGAATTCTATTTTAAAATGGTTTAAAATCGATTTTGTATCTGCCTAGTCAAGTCTAGCGTGACTATTTTTGAAGTGAATTATTCAGATCACGTTTTGAAGATGGGAGGCATCCGTATGTTATTGAAAAATAAAAAATTGCACTTTCTGCAAAAAAAAATATTCATCTCTGAAAGGTCTGCAAATTATCATCAGAATTGTTTCTACCTTCATCGCAAAACAAGAATAGAAAACCCAAGTATATTCTCTTCATATTTTACAAGAAATCGAATACATCCTATTCCAGGAAAAAAATATGGGGCAATGTCAGCCCATTAATTGTAATGAATTTAAGCTCCATACAAAAAAACTATTAGATAGTATTAGATATAATACTTTTTTTTGCTAAAAAAGTACTGAATACTGTAGTTTTAAATACTTCTTTTTCATTCCAGACATTTTCTGATTGTAAGCCTTTTACTCTTTTAGTATCTTCAAGAAATATTTTTTTATTTTGTAAATTTTAGGGCTCATTCCCTAATATATTTTTAAAAAGTACTTTAAAGAGCTAAAATAACTCGTTTAGCTTTTAGGTTTTTTTTTCATCAACTCAAAAACTAAAAAAATTCATTTTCAGACCTTAAATGGCCTAGTGAAACCTCTAAAGAATGTTTGAAAACGTCTACAATAATAAGAAAGAAAATGTTTTTAGAATACTTATAATTTCTGTATGAAACAATATGTTCACAGATATGATTGATTAAACAACATTTTTAATGCGTTTTCAATTTTTTGAAGATAAGCCAATTAGACATATTTCTAAATTAATAATATTATTTTCCTTGGCTTTTATTTAAAATTTTGATTTGCTAAATTTGTGGGACTTAAAATTATGTGAGCGATCAATTCTAAACAGTCAAAAGAAGAATATGGAAAGTTGAAGAAATTGCAGAAGTTAAGATTGAAGAATACAGAATGCGTGATCAAATCTATATTTATATAGTCTGCAGACTGAATTCACTCGATAATTCTCATTTCAGTATCCACTAAAAAAACTGTATCGCATTCGTTTTAATATCAACTCATTTACATGCTTTGAAAATATATCAATAGAGTTGGAAGGCCGTATTAATTTCCGAATAAATACCGATGCTTTTTTCGGATTTACATCCTTGCCTGGAATATTAAATCAAGTTTTTATGTGAATATTTAATATGACAAAGGATTCAAATGCTATTATGGCTCTCAGAATGATTGTACTTCTGCAGATTATCCGGGCTCAGACGCGATAATAGTGCAAGCGCGATTTTCGTGCAGTAGAATAAATTTCATATGGACATGCTTGCTATGATATTTAAATGATAATTGAAATGTGCCACGACATAATCATGTAAGTGACACATTTTTAAATTCCTTTTTATTATTTTTACAAATCCCTTTTAAAGTGGGCGTTACTTCCCTGGTTCCTTGTTGTATTACTTGGGATCAAGGAATTCATATTTTTTTGCTTACTCTAACAACTCGTTCGTGCCATAACTTCGCTCCGAAATGAGTCGCTGAAAAATCTGCCTAGCAATGACCCTAGGTGGAGAGCTTCACAAAGTCATCATTCGTCACAGTTCATACAAAAATACACAAAATGTTTAATAATCCAGTAGTAGGATCCTCAATCTTTAATACAATCACATCCAATACGCAAAGCTCTCTACGAGGGTCCATTAGTGCTTAAGATTTGTAGGTGTTATTATTTTTAGGTGTTTTAGGTGTCAGCACTCTTCTGATATTCATCACAGAGTTTTTTGCGATTTCTTTTCACACAACCCTCATCTGGCACTCAACTATTGCTTTCTTTGCATTCATACATCTTTTCATGCTAGCTCTTGTATTTCTGAGGCTTCTTATATTATTTTTTTGTGCTTTCCCATTCAAACATTCTCATCACTCCTTCATCAGTCTGCTTTTTGGTACGCTGCTATTCACTTTAACTAAGTACACTTGTTTGAACAATCGTTCTCCATTCATTCTCTCAACATGCCCAAACCATCTCAGCCAATTTTTTTAATTCTTTTCAAACGGCGTTTCATCTGCACCACGTGCATTGAGTAGCCTCTCATTGCTGACTTTGTATGTGCAGGTTTTGCTACCGTACATCACAGTGGGTGCAAAAGCAGAATTATGTATTGCAATTTTAGATTCATTTGATTATAAGCCTAAAAATCTCTCCATCTATATTTCCATCATTAGTCAACAAACTTCCATGATACACGCATTTATTAACTTTTTCAATTGTCTCTTCATCTAACGTAATGTTGCATACTATTTGCCATCTGTTTTGTTAAATACAATAAAATCATTCATTGCAAATCATGTGCTCATTTTCCGTAACAATCTTATCATATGCGCACGCAAATCCACGCATTTAACAGTCCCGAGATCGATAACTCCTGTGCCTAATAGAGCCATTCTTAAACATATGTCATTTATTTAATGGATTGCTTTTAGGAGCCAACCATTGACTGTATACTTTTTCAAAACTGCCCAGAGTGTATCTCTATGCACCTTATCAAAGACTTTTTCTTAGATGAACGAATGCACAGAAAACGTTTTGTTTACTTTCAGACTTTCTTCTGCGATGTATCCAAAGGCAAATATTTGATCCGCACATGCTCTTCCTGGCATAAATCTGTAGTGGACTTCCTAGATCTTTCCATCTGTTATTTCCATGACATCATGAATAACCATTTTTCAAAACATTTTGCCTACGGTACTTAGGAAGCTGATAGATCTATAGTTATTGCAGTTACAATTATTACCCTTTCTCCTGTAGATTGGGAGGATAATCAGCTTATTTTAGTAATTTGGAACTTCCCCTTTCTCAGTACGTTCATCAACATTTTGAGCATTTCAGCGTTAATACCATTCACATTTCAGTACGACACAATCAATGATTTCATATAACGTTGTCCATGCGCCTTCTATATTTTCATTCCGTTAAAGCGTTTCTCAACTTGTCCTATCTAAGCCTTCATTTATCTTCTTCTGATATTCTATTCACAGTTCCTGCTTCTGTTTATCTCTGTTGAAATTCTTTTCAGATTTATCTTTTTAGTTTACTTTTTCCTCCATCCGTGACCGATGTTTATTTTAGAAATTAAGAGGTAATGATCCTCTCCTTAGCTGAAAATTCTTGTATAGTAACCTCGGAGGATCCTAGGCATCTTCCTTGACAGAAATTTTCTCCCGTGGAGGAATTTAGCGACGGACACTGTACATGACTTGCATAGGAACTAATCCGCCAGGATGCGCTAGTTTCTGGGGCTCTCTGTATAGTAAGTTCGAATTTCCAGGGAATAAACAAAAGAAACTTTATTGCTCTCAGTGAGATTAGTTTTTGCGGCGGCTTTTTCTAAAGACCGTATATGTGTTTCTGTACAGGTACCCGCGCTAAAATTTACTTTTTAATGGAACAATGTACATGAACCTATACTCGATCATTCAAAGGTTCCTTTCTCGATGCAGATTCCATTACAGGACGATGTATAGTTTCCTTTACCAAATTCCTGCACAGGAACTATCAGGATTACCTGTGCAGGTTTTGTGTTCAGCAACATGTCCAGGATCCTCTAAGGATTATGTACAGGTATTTTCAGCTGGGTCCACCTTCGAAACCTCGCATAACTCTTACGTTCCTCACTAGCCCTCATAGCCCCTCATCCGTTCATGAACAACCTTTTTGCTGAGTTGCTGAGCATACGCTGGCCAATTTATTTCCGTTGTTCATTTTCCAATCCTCGAAATTATGTAGAACTCTGTCAGTGCCTACGCGATGCACTCCAATACATTACGCCCAAGAGATTTTCCACTTCTCCTTCGAATAATAATATTTTGTTAAATCCTCCCAGTAATGTAGTTGTATTAAAGGACAATATAGTCACATTTAAATATTTTGGACGCATTGTTCGAAAAATTAAAAACAATAAAATACACAAATTGTCTTGTCATGAGCCTGTCCCAAAATTCAAATTTAAAATTAAAATATTCCTTTTAAATATGAATTACTTTAAATTTTTCAGATGTCTAATCGTCGATTTTTGCATTATTCTTCTATAACTTGAAATACATTTCTTTCGATACCTCGACTTCATTCAGAACTTATATAAGTGCTATTTGAATTTTCACTTATTTTGAATTTAATTTTACAAATTTCAATATTAACCAGTAAAAGATTTCGAAAAAAACAACATCAAAAGCTCTTAAGCTTTAAAAATTTAGTTGGAATCAAAGCCATGTTAAACGATTTTGAAATGATCTATGTAAATTTCGTATTATTTAATATTATATGAAGTTTAATATGATGTGATCAAATAAATTTTTTGTTGCTAAGAACTAAATAATGATATCGGTCAGAAAATAAATTCCCTGTCATTTCCCGATCAAATAAATGACACTAGATAAACAACGCAACAGACGTACAATAGGCTAAACACGCAACGTGCGCGGTACTACGAAAAATGTTCACTGCGCATGTACAGTTTTCAGTGACTTTCGCCGGAATGCTATAAGTCCAGTTTCTTAATTTTTCGATTTCTTCTTTTTAAAATTCTTTTCACAAATTAAATAGAAATTAGTTTACCCTCAGATAAAATTTGATAGACTTTACAATATAATTTAGCAACTGTCACATAAAATACTGAGTAATGTGTATTATTTACCAGAAATAATCGCTTAGTTTTCGAAGTACTTTTCATGAGGATTATCAGCCTTCTCTCAGTGACTTTCCTTCTACTATTAAAATAAAATTCGCTGAAATCGCATCAGACTTTTTTCTTTATCCAGAAGTCATCGAAATCACTTCAAGTTTAAAAATTACGAATAAAAAGGAACAGATTTATATAATTAATTCAGGTGATTGAGAATTTTTTATTTAGGGTATTAACATCTGATATTGGAAAGAAACTTCCTTTTAATTGTTCCTAATTGACTCGATCGCCACCATTTGTGGTTCCGGAATTCGGATTAGTAAAATCTACAGCTTCAATCGGTAAATAGTAGTCTACACGGTAAAACAATCTTTCAAGTTTGTTCAATACATGAACATCTGAAAAGTTGGTTTTCCTTATTTTAACCCTAGCATTTTGTTTATTATAAATTCCACGGACATAACGATCCTTCAGGTCAAGTACTGAAACGTAGAATCCATGCGAATCTCCAATTAATTGCAGAGGATCCTTTAATATGTGTTTAAAGCCATATCGTGGTCCTGTTCTTAGACCATATATATTATGAAGATGTACAGTTTCTCCAGTATACCTAATTGCCCCTGGAAATCTTGGATAAGAAGGAGCAAATGAACTATTTGTTGAATATCCTAACTCTGCAAAAAACAATGGTTAAATTAAAAAATTTATTTAAAAAAATAATATATAGGGGACCCGGGGCGTCAAACCGTAGGGGACATCCCCAAGTTTGGCTACTAGCATTATCAATTCCAAACTACTATCTCGCTGGTGGTTATTCGGTTTCAGGGGAAAAACCATTTTTAGTACAGAATCAAAATTTCGAAAAACTTATCCTTTTTAAAATGATTTGTTTATATGGTTATATAAATATTATTTTTCTAAGATTCTCAAGAAAATTTAAAAAGATTTTTAAAGGTGTGAGGTATTTTAACTCAAAATTGCAACACAAGAGTCCATTTTTAATTAAATAGTTACACTTTCAAAAAAAGACAAATTATGAACGAAAAATGTAATGTAGATTTGACATTTCAAGCAACAGATATTTTAATATCAAATCGGAGAAAGTCGAACTTAACCAAAAAAGAGGTGAGGTGAAGGAGATGGTGAATCTTCAACCAAAAAAGTCAATTTTTAAAAACGAAGTTTATCTTTTAATCAAGTAGCTAATTTTTTAACCAAAAAGATAAATTTTTATAAAAAATGTAATAGTTGAAATTTAAATACAAATATTTACAAATATCAGGACGAAGTTTCAATAGAAAAGTCCAGTTTAAACCAAATTGTTATATTTTATATCAAAAAGATGCATTTTTTATACGAAAAAGAATTTTTTTATACCAAACAGAGAGTTTAGAAACATTTTAGAAAATTTTCAGTTTCAGAGTTAATTGATGAAACATGAAACAAAACAAAAGCAATGAATTTTTAACAAGGAAATTCCAGATTTATCCAAGCAGTGGAATTTTCAACCAAAAAAGAGGAAGTCTCAACAAAAATGTGATGGTTGATATAATAACGAAAAAAGATTTTAATTTAAAATAAAAATCAGTCAAATTCGCCAAAATCAGACGAATTTTTAACAAATTAGTTAAATCCTCATCCAAAACAAATTATTTTTTAAAGGAAAAAGTAAGTTGTTAACAAAAAATTTAACTTTTGTTCCAGGAGTTGAATTCTATAAAGAATAATAATAATTTTGAACAACAAAAATATAATTTTTCAATCTAAAAATCAGAAATGTCAACAAAATAGTTATATTTTAATCAAAGAGGTGGATTTTTTTACTCAAATGACGAAGCCTAAACCCAAGAAGTCAATTTTTTAATCTAAACCAAGTAGCTTAATTTTAAACCAAAAAGAAGAATTAACCCAAACAGGAAGAATTTTCAACAAAATATTGAAATCCTTCACAAAAACAGATTAATTTTAAAACCAAAGCGAGATAGAAAAAGTTGTGGTGAAAAAGGGGATAAGAGAGGGATTAATAAAGAGGGTTTGGGAAACTTTTAGAGAGACAAAAAGCAGGGTAAAGTTAGGGGATCATGTAGGAGATAGTTTCTAGTTAGTGAGAGTTAGTGAGACAAAGATGTCCTCTGAGCCCACTTTTATTCAATATATTAATATCAGACTTGGAAAAAGAAATGAGGACAAAAGGTTGGGGAGCAGTTAGGAGATAGAAGGAAAAGATATATACACTGGCATAAGCAGACGACATAGTGCTGATGGCAGAGGATGAAGAAGGGATGGCGGGCTTGATTACAGGATTAGAAAAATACTTGGATGGGAAAAAGTTGAATTTAAATGTAGAAAATACAAAGATAATCAGGTTTAGAAAAGGAGGGGGAGACAAAAAGAAAGGACGGGGAGATGGAAGGGTATAAAGATAGAAGAAGTGAAGGAGTTTAAATATTTGAGGTATATTTTGCAAAAGCATGGAGATCATACAGTTCATATAAGAAAAGGAATAAAAAAAGCAGCTGGGGTAATGAAACAGATATGGTGAATCGGAAAAAGAAGGTTAAAAAAAATTAGAGAAGGAGAATGTGGTTATTTGATACGCTGGTATGGCCGGTATTAAATTATGGGGCAGAGATATGGGGATTGAAAGAAAGTAAAGATATTGATAATTTACAAGAAAGATATATAAGGTGGACATTAGGGGGAGATTGGAGTACACCAGGATATATGCTGAGAGAAAAAGCGCAAATGGCTAAATTAAGTATTAGAGCGGAAAAGAGAGCATGGAAATTTGAGACAAAGCTGAGGGAGGGAAAAGGGGGAGAGTTTTGATGGAGGTAGATGAGAGGAGAGGGAGGGCGATAGAATTTACTAGGTGGGAAGAAGAAAGGAGGGAGTTCTTGAATGCTGGAGACATAGAAGATGGGACTGGAGTAAACTATGAAGAATTGAAAAAAAAGGACAAGGAAAGAGAATTAATAGAAAGATGGGGAATGATTGGGGAATCAAAATACAATAAATGGTATAAGATGATAAAAAAGGAAGGTTTACCACAGTATTTCGAGAAGGGATGGGGAGAGAGAAGGTGGACCAGAATAGCAAGATTTAGGTTGGGAAACGAGGTAAGAGAGTGGAGGTACTGGGAAAAGAAAGAGAACAGAAAGTGTAGAATATGTGAATGGGAGGAGGAAACATGAGAGCACGTATGGGAAGGATGTAGAAGAGGAATGGAGGATAAAGGAAGCTGGCAAGAGAACGTGGTTAAGATTCTAGGGGAGGATGGATTAGGAGAAGTTGGATGAAGGAGTTGGAGGGTGCTAGGGAAGCGAATGAGAGTGAATGAAAGAATGCATGTGAAAAAATGGTAAATTGGAGGACAAAAAAAGTTGAAGAATAAGGACACGGAAGTCATGTAAACCATCAGGGGTCACATTATGAATAAGGAAAAAAAGTTAAATTCGCCTAAAAAGGAAAAATTTTCAACAACAAAAGTTAATTTTAAACCAAAAAAATGAATTTTTTACGAAGATTAGTTTTCTACAAATAATGCAAATTTTCAACGAAATATTCACGTTTTCTTACAAATATATTATGTTGTTATACTCACCAAAAAAAGTAAAGAAAGCAATCAATCTTAAAAACGAGGTAATAGCGAACTTCATTTTCGCTAAAGGTAGAGAAAGCTGCTAAATCGAGAAATTTTTAAGCAACTTCAGAATCGGATGTTACATTCTATAATATATACTAGTCGCTATCTCATTGTCATTTGAAATTGTGTCGCATATTTATGAGATAGCTTAACAAAACAAATCTTTTCTTTGCTTTAAACTTTCATCCTTGAAAATACGTGCCATACAAAATCTTGCTTTAAAAATAGTTAATTATTCTTCATATGTTTCCTGAAAAAATTAAAGTAATGATACAGGATTTTTCAATCACAAGGAATGGCGAGGTTGCATCATTTTTGAATAATACATTTGTTAAATAATGCATAAAATGCTAAAATTATAGTACACTTTAACAAATTTGAAGAGCTTTATTTTTGTAAATAATTTTTCAAAAATAAAATGAAACATCCAGAAAACAGCATTAAAACCAATCCTAGTTGGCATGTTTGGAAAACTTTCTTTTAGTATTACATTTTTTAATTCATTGTTAAGAATTTAACGAATTTATATTTAGAGAGCGTGATTTCATAAATATTGTTCTGAAATATGACAAAAGTTTTCTTACTTAGAATCATGCGACTCTTCTGGATGACTTTCATGAGACTTTTTTTCTAAGAAGTACGTATTTTAAAGCTTGTTTTTAAGGCATGTAACAATATATACGTTATCAGTCCTTTGCAGTGTTTACAGTATCATTTGCTTAAATTTTGCTCAGGCTTTAAACACACGAGAATAACAATGTCGTAAAGTCATACTACGTGATATAGCACACAGATAATAAATTATATTTTTATTAACTTGATAAAATCACCCAAATTGCTGCTTAATCTTGAAAACCGGACCAAATTATGTTTACCTTTGCAAATTATTAATTATTTGTCACATATCTGTTACGTAAATTAAGCTAAAATTTAGAAATAATAAATTAAGATAATGGTTTTAAAGGGAATAATTTTAGGAATCCGGACCTTAAAAACTAAAAAGAAGGGAAGCCTTATTCGCATCTTTCTTTTTTGAAAACAATCTATTTTTGGCAACGCAAATTTTCGTGCTGAATCTTTAAATATCATCAAATAAATTGACCTATTAGGCTTGCAATATTATTTATTCTATTGCAAATAAAACTGTTCTTGGTTGAAGTATCTCTTTTATTTTTAAATTCCACATTTTGGTTGAAAACTCATCTTTGTGCTTTGGAAATTCAATTATTTTTTCAGAATTCAATTTTTTTTCAAATTTGACCGTTTTGTGGAAGTCATATTTTTGGTTTAAAATTTATGTTCGTTGGTTGAAAATTAACATTTTGTTGCCAAATTAACTGTCTAATCAAAAATCTGTCATTTCGTCTTGAAATTTCATTTATCATTTCATTTATGCGGTTAATAAAATCTATTATCGATTCGTATCTTTTGATTAAAAAAAGTTACTACTTGGTTGTAAATGCAACTATTCAGTTCAATTTTATTTATAATTACACTATTTGTAAAAAAAATTTATCTTCGTTGGCTAGAAACTCAATTTTTTGGTTGAAAATTTAACTTTTCTCTAAAAAATTTGTCTTCTGACATAAAAATTAAACTCTTTTTCTTCAATTCATCTTCTTTGATTAAAGGTCTATCTATATGATTGTAAATCCTATTTTTGGTCAAAAATTAATTTTTTGTTGTTAAAAATAAATTTAATTGTGAAATTAAATAACTTATTAAAATAAATAAGAATAATGTATTTTATAAGCCTAAATAAACAAAGTTATAATTACATAATATTACATAATATATATTTTTCAATGTCTTCAAAAATTTGATGCGAATTTTTGTGAACTTCTTTCGAAGTACCAGGCGACTTTTTTTTTAATTTCGTGCGACTAATGTGACTTTTTTTAAGCTTCTGCTATATTATATATTACATTAAGCGAAGAAGACGTGCTACTTGTATATTTTATGTGACTTGAAACTTGAAATTTTTTGGAAAAAATCATTGCTTTCTCTAGTATTATTACATTTAGATTATCTAATTAAAATATGCCAATAAACATTACATCTTTCTTGACATATTATGGATCTGGTGAGAACCCAAGCAGTTTCTGTTTAAATCCGCACTGAGGCAGATTTGTTCTTGTCCTTCAAAAAAAAAAAATTCGATGTTGAAGTTTTTATTATTTAAAAATTTGTAAAATTGGGCGTTAACATTTTGTAATGGTTATACCGTCTATCAAATATTATCAGTTAATAGAATGGAAACTGATGTACCTTAAATTTTACGGATATCGTACATTAATAACTCATTACCGAGAATTTATGAGAGCTTTACCCGAGAATATTTGCTCCCCTGTATATCATTTATCGATAAGCCGCTCACAGGAAATAGGGATTTGCTATTGAAGCTTCATCCGCGTGTAACCTCGACCCTGTTATTCTTTTCAAAGGAAAAAAATTTATTTCCTGGGGAAATTTAAGCTCAGCAATACGAGTTCCCACAGATATGGATTCCAAATTTTTTTAATTAATTTTTTTTAAACTAAGCCTCCGATCGCAAAAGTAAAAACATCTCTGGATTCGTCTCGAAACTATCTGGGCGCTAATTTTTTGTTTTTTTGTTTGAACAATTTTTGTAACAATTGCACTATTTGTTATCTCTCTGACATTGTTATGAACGAAGTATGCATCGGATCGAAAAACCAAGTGTACCATTGCAATCCTCTAAAAAATATCTGGGGTCTTTTTCTTTGTGAACCCATTTTTTAAACTATTAGCGCATTTGTTGTTCAGCATACCGTCGCTTCGTGCCTGTAGATATGGATTTTAAACTTGTGTAATTAATTTTTAAAAAAACTAAGGCTCCGATCAAAAAAGTAAAAACATCTCGGAATTCCTCGCGCTTGGACAGGTTGACCAGTCCTACCGGGGACTTGGTTGTATGTATGATTCTCCATCGCAGTTAGGATTGGCTTTTGTCTCAAGCCTTTTTAAATTTCTACCAATCATGTTACCTGGACCTTTTCCATGTGCAGTTGCGTGGAAATGTGTTTCTGCAGAAATTCCAAAATCTTGTTTGTGATAAAAAAGAATAATGAAGACATATTAATTTTTAAAATGCTGTGCAGCTCCGTGTGGCTCATAAAATTTTTGTTAACAACGCTGAACGCTTTGAAATGTATACACAGTTACAGTGTCATGACTTAAACAATCTGAGATAATTGCCATGCTAAAATGCTGCAGTTCGTTTCCATCTTTGTAATAAATAACTACTGTAAATATAGTTGTTTGATTATTATTCCAATGGAATGACTTTGCAGCATTTTAAATGATAAAAGCATAATTTTCAGCAAAGTAAAGCAAAATCAAGTACTCTTCTTTTAGTATAACTTTAAGGTGCTTCAGAAACAAACCTTGTGGTTTCGCATAAAATGCGTGAGGTTTCAGGTTTTTAAGTTTAGTGCAAAGTGGTTCTACGAAAGCATCAGCATATGCTATTTCGGTTGGCAAAGTACTTTATCAGTTTGCTGCCAAACTTGATATGTCACTGTGTCGAAACTATTCACGTGTAATCTGCCAGGTACTTTTAAAAATTTTCAATGTCAGGAGAAGATTCGCATTCGTTAAAATGACAAGCGTCAGTGGGTTCACTGCACATGATTTCTTCAAGGCAGTCATGCTAATCTGACAATTGTCTGTCAGTTCTCTCAGTTAAATGTTTAATATCAATCGCATTCAACAATAACTTTACGTTTGTATGATAAGCGTAGACAGAAACATTGCGAGTTCCACTTGCTCCCGCTAAAACACAGTGCTTTGGTCTTACTTGTGCGAATGTCGACAATTCAATCTTCACATTTTCATGTAGGGCTACAAATCTGGCATATAATCCTGAAAGATTGCACAGAATCAGTCTCTTCTGTACTTGCTCACGAGCACCGTCTAGTCTTTTAACAGATATGAAATATTTCTTACCTGCCATGTGTTAACTATTCGCGTCATCTACGCATATTTTTATTACCAAATTTTCAGTTACTTCTGCCAATTTTTGTTCTTGCTTGGCTTCCGAAAAAGTCAATACTTCACTTTAGGCAACTAACTCTTTGGCTTTTCTGGCTTCAAGTTCCGATGCACTGAATTCTCGTATGATTTGTCTGCGACTCCAAGACCTAGGCGCAGGAGAGAATAGACAAATCTTTTCTGAATATGTTGTGCTCTTCTGCTTTAATTTTTCTTTCGTTTGATTCAGGACTTCGAGGCTCACTAAGTAATTTTCATCATTGCATCCTTCTTTTACATTTCTCATTGGCAAGCAAGAATCGGTGTCCGCATTTTTCTCTTCCTCAGCATTAATACCAGGCTCTTCTATAACTCTGGATGGCTGTAAAATGACAGTTCTACATTCTTTTCTACAAGCCACACATATTTTACTGCCTTTCGGCAAATCGGGAAACACTATTTGCTGATTTTCC
>JAAAKG020140368.1:0-12121 GCA_010014905.2 Druon quercuslanigerum | reverse complement strand
AAATAGAATAATCTTCATTTTTACGCTGAAATCTGAAAATATTAATTATTCTGAATGCAACGCTTGTTACCGGGAGGCTTTCCCTCTGCTGGCCCTCGACAGGTTATTGTCGTGTGCTTCTTGACTTGAATTATTTATTTACTCACTTTTTAGCACTATATTTTTTAATCAAACTAGGTAAAAGTCTTTATCCATAAAGATATATTTTAGAAACATTTTATATCAATTAATTATTTTCTCGAGGGCACCTTGTAAAGCCCTCGAAGCTGTGAGTGCAAAAAAGTACAGTAATGTCATTATGCTTCATTATACTTAAATTTAAAAAAGAAATAATAAAGCTAATTACCGAGATGCAAACTTTTAAAAATTTTATTTTTTCTCAAAAACTTTAAAAGATGTGATGCCTTAAAAATGTGAAAAGAATTTTTCCTAAATACTGATTTAATTTGAAATCATTTAAGTACGTTTAAATCGAGTTTCAAGAACCTTTTTTCCTTAGTTCGAAAGTAACGGATGAATGCTGTCAAGTATTTATGATATCGCACTGAGCGTGGCGTCGTAGCTATGGGGATTGGGCGTTTGACTTATAAACGTGCGGTGCGTGCGTTCGATTCTTGGTGCTTGCCGATATTTTAATAAACTGCTTTTTTCTTTAGTTATAAGTAATAAGTCTACATTAAACAAATTCAACGATTATTTCAGTTTTAGAATAACGTGCGAATTATAGTGAAGAATTGAATGTCAATAAATGTAAGAGAGAACGGAGGAATGTTTGTGAGATGCTACAAATCTGCAAAGCAAATGTTATATTTTACATTTGGATTAATATTTTCCTTCTTTGAATAAAAAATGTCTGGTAATAGATTATGACTATGTGCGAGTTTTACTTTTTTACTATTGCAACCATAGCATCACTTCAGAATTTAAAGCATGAACAATTTTTTAAAACTGTAATATTATTTTATTTAAATCAATAAAATAAGAAAACATAGCATATACTTTTGAATTTTTAGCATATACATTTAACCAAGCGCGAAAAAACCGTTTGAAGCTTCAAATCAATATTTCATTGATTCAGAAGTATTTTTTTCTCAGTTTGTGGAGTACTATCTAGATTCTATAAGAATCCTATTAATCGGTCCTCATTGCGTTGCCTATCAATGACCTCGCTAGCTGAGCGTGATATTTTCGCTTGCGCCCTCGATAGACTGCCACTTTAGAGCCTCGATAGAAAATAGGAAATGTAGACAGGGCCTCTTAAGAACCAAGTTATAATTTCTACCCGGGTAATTGTCTTCAAAAATAGTTTTTAATCTCTGAACGTAACCGTTTATTTGCGTGAAACAATATGTCGGTTAATAGCAATTTGAAAAAATGAATTCGTAAGTGAAACGTTTTGTTTTCGTACTCCGTTTAAAAACTTGTCGTTAATAAATTTTTACATTCACATTCATGAGAGTGTAATGTTATCGTCCAAATTGTCGATCTCTGGTTTTTAACGGATCTTTACGTTTCGGCACTCACAGAGTCCGAAAATCGTAAAATTTTGTAGGTGTCTTTCTGTCTGTATGTATGGTTGCCAGAATGTTGTAGCCACGTTAACTTTTGAAGGATTTGTCCAATCGAGTCAGCCTTTGACACACTTCTTGAGGTTCCCAAAATAAAGGTTAAGTTCGTTAAGCAGATATTTCCAATCAAAACTAACAAATTTAGAGCATTTTCAACATTTGAAAAAAAAATTTCCATAAATTTTAAAAAATGTTGTCAAGGTTTCTTACAAACTGGTAGAAGGCTTGAAAATTATACAAATAAAATGTTCAATTTCGATGCAAAATAAAAAAGTTATATGCTTTTGAAAATTTTGAAAATGTTCAGAAAAATAGAAAAAAATATTTTTCTGAAAGATTAGGAAATTTCATTTGAATTTTTCCCTCGATATCAAAAGGTAGAGCTTTTTCAAAATTTGAAAAAAAACACATTTTTAAGTTTTACCAATTTTTATCAGATTTTCTGGCGCACGACAAAATACTTGCAAATGATCCTAATAACATTTTTAAATTAAATAGAAATTTAAAAAGTTATATGTTTTTCAACATTTTAAAACTTTTCAAAAAAAAAGGAAAAAAAAATGTAATAGGTTAAGAAATATCAATCCAAATTTCTACTAGATATAAAATATATGTATTTCGAATCTATTCTCGTGAAATTTCTGAATTAGACAAAAGTTCAAAAAGTTGGATCATTTTCAAAAATATTGTATTTTTGTTTTTAAGAGATCCTCAACTATAATGCGTTGTTTTTAGTAGATTTGAATAGGATTTACAAATTATCTTGATAAAGTTTTTCAATTGGGCACAAATTATTAAGCGTAAGTTTTGTAATGATAATGTAATCCTCAAAGCCGTAGGTGCTTTAAGAATCTTCTTCAAAAACAAATGGAACAAAATTTCAGCTACAATGTATGGCTGTAATTCCTCCGAAGTTTATATGACCGGTTTTTATTTACCTCATACCAATAAAAAAATAAACAATTAAACGGAAGTAATAACATCACATTATATGAAAGCAGCACGTACATTATACAATCCGTAAGGAAGGAAGGAAATTTTATTGAGTGGAAAAATTGTGGAAATGCAGCATTAAGTTCAGAGTGTCTCGATTTATTAAGATTATCTTACGAAGTGTATTTGTTCCAAATGCTAACAGCTCAGCAGTTATGGCTAATAAGCAGAACGGATGCCGTGCATTTTATTTTCATGAGGAATTAAATTTAAATGAATTACGGAAGTTCCATCGATTAGTGGCATCGTCAGTATACTTTAGCATGCTCAATTGTTCGTTATCTCACAAATTGATTACTTAAGTAATCGCGGGGAGGGCATGATATCGGCTTAGAGCTGTAATATTTTAATGACAATAAAGTCCTACCACATGGACTAGTGTATGCGCGGTAAGGGAATTTGAGCTCTAATAATCGACTGTATGCAGCGCGGATACGTTTGATGAACGTTATATAATGTAAGTGGTACCGTGGCTGACAAAGAGCGCGGGGAAGCGACGCTTGCGCGTGATGCCTTCCCTACATAAGTGTCGTAACAAGCTAGGAACAAGTTAGTACCACAGTTCATGTTATCGCAGGTTCTGGTTCTGTATTTGTCAGTGTAGTCGCCAGATTTCGAACAAGCTGTCGAGCAGAAGCGTATGTGCACATTACAAGAGAAAAGGGAACGGGTATTACCAACAGGTGGGACTTTCTTTACTTAATCATACGTCTAATAAAAAAAACACAATATTTATCAAATAATTATTAAACTTTGAAAGTACTACAAATGTATGGAAATTCACATTTGTCTCTAGTTTATACTAGAAACGTTTTGTTTTATATTCTGTCGGTACTATTTAGATACAGTTTCTGATACTCAGCAAAAGTTAAATAAATAACATGTAAAGTTGATGCAAATATTAAATGTTTTGGAAAGGGTATGAGTTAACATATAAGAAAAGTCTGATCACGAAATCAAACTACTCGTCTTTTCACGGTTACAATGTGAAAAACTACGTAAACTATTTTGTGTATGTCGAATTGATAAAAAAAAATTATCATTAGGGTCAGCCGACAAAGAAATTATTTGATTTTCAATTCCGTGCTAATGGCAAACTTCTTTGAAATCGATTATTGTTATTAGATTCGCCTCAAGGCCGAAATAAAATGGAAATCTATTTCTTCGAATGCAAAGTACTATGGGCGTGTTGACTGTCGGTATATACATATATATATTTATTTGTTTTATATTATATATTTGTACTTTATAAGTTTTTCATTTTGCCTCATTGGGGTTCGTAAATAATGAAGCTCTTGTAGAGAAATCTAAATCTCCTTCATAATTTACGGACCCCTGAAGACATTATTCCAAAAAACTTGACTAATATTGCTGAGGGTAGAAAAAAACCTTAAGCAATTTAGTTTGTTTTAATAATAAAAATAAAAACTGATCCATTTTATATTTTTCAAGTATTCAAATATTATCAAGAGTTCATTCACAAAGTACGTGATTAGTTAAATATAATGGAAAAAATACTACTAAGGCTGCATTAATGGATCTACCCAGTAACTCACCTCGAAAAATAAGTTATTTTCGTGATTTTTTTTTTTAGATTATGTATAAATATTATCATGTGGGATTTATTAGACTTAGTAAATGCTCTCTTGAACAAATTTTTTAAATTCATGTTATAGTTTTTATACTTCAAAATGTCAGTCGTACGTAACGCCTCGAAAAGTAGGTATTCCCGGCTTGTTGAAAAAATCTCGGAGCAGGGTTATTTGAAACCAAAAAATCAAAAAGTTTTAACTTCAGTATGACAATGGCTATGTCCCCTATGATTTTTTTTAATTATGACGAAAAATAACTATAATTTTCTTCGAAAAACGGTGTAAAAACGCGTTTTTTATTTATTTTTTTAGTTTTTTGTCCGCCATTTTGTTATTTTTTGACATAATTACAAAAAATCATAGGAGACATAGCCATTGTCATACTGAAGTTAAAACTTTTTGATTTTTTGGTTTCAGATAACCCAGCTCCGAGATTTTATCAACAAGACGGACCTACCTACTTTTCGAGGCGTTTCGTTTGACTGACATTTTCAAGTATAAAAACTGTGTAAAATGAATACAAAAAAATGATTTATTGTACGTCAAGAGTGCATTTACTAAGCCTAATCAATCCTACATCATAATATTTATAAATAATCAAAAAAAATCTCGAATATAGCGTTTTTTTCGAGGCGAGTTACTGGTTAAACCCCTTAATCAATTAACATGATGAGGTGTTCGCAAACAATAGAAAACAAAATGTAATCAAAAATAACATAATCTCAAGGCTGTTTTCCTATGAGAGTTTTTAGGTTATATCGTAATAGATACGTTTTCATTTTTAAAACAATTTAAAATTTACAATTCTTATTCGGTTAGTGTAACATTTTTAATAAAAAAATTATACCTAAAAAATAAAAATCAACATGAAAAAATTAATTTTAATTTCAACCTAGTCTTCAGCGATTTGTCTTAAAAAAAAACCAAAAAAAGCGGCATAGGCCTTAACAAACATTATTTATTTATAGCTTTATTACATTGTGTGTTCCTGGGGTCAAATTATATTAGAAAATTAAAAAAAAAGCACTTAAAATGTACATAATTACAAACCTCACTCTATACAAATAAGACCAAATTTTGATGTTAAACTGTTCTAAAAGGCGGATATTCGACGGTAATTCTGGAAATTATTTATTAATTATTATATCAATTATAGAATTTACCAATCACCCTTCTGTCGTGCGAAACAAGAAAACCGGTAGCTAAATTTTTTACGAAATTTAAGAAATTGGTATATTGACGATGTACAGTATTAATCTTTTCTTAAGGTACACTACTTATAATCAAATAATTTTAACTAAGCTTTTAATAAAGAATTTTATTGCAGCTGCATCTATAAAACTTATAGTTATAGAGAATAGGAGACCTGCGACTAGTAATACAGAAAAACAAAAACCTGCTAATACTTCAGCTCGTGCAGAACATCGTCATTTGTTTAAAGATACACTCTTTTCTTTCTTGGCTTACGAAAAAATACATTTGCTCGTATATCACAATTCGACTCTGAATGCGGTTAACGATTTTCTTGTTTCCACCTCTCTAAATTTCTTAGGGTCAGATCCCACAGCAATCGTGTGAATTATCACTTCACATTCAACCCAGAAGTGAGCGTATCACTTTGGAGCGTAGTGTGACATTTAGTTGGAGTGGAGAATGACCGTATGGGTCGGAGTGACTGGTCGCTTCAAATGGTGTGATTGGTCGCTATAAATGGTGCGACTGATCACTCCAAATACTATGTCTGGTCGCTGCAACTGGTCTGACTTGTCGCTATAAATGGTGTGGCTGGTCGCTCCAAATGGTGTGGCTAGTCACTGCAAATGGTGTGATTGGTAGCTCCAAAAAGTGTGTATTGTATTGATTGAATATATTGATATAATTTTTTTTATTTTAAAAGGGGATATTTAAGTGGAAATAAAATAAATAGTGGAAGTATAATTATATTAAAACTGAGAAAATATAATAATTAAAATTAATAACACATATCATTTTCTTAAATTTAAATTTCTGCTGGAACGTCACTGTTCTCCATCCTGAAACAAAAATCAGATTAAATTATTTCGTATAGTATGCATGTTGTTAAACGTACAATAGGATGAACATACCTCCTCAAGAACTCACCGATTCCTCGTATATTTCCTTTGACTCCAAGAATTCAGCTAAAGCTGCAGGAGTTTTACTAGAATACTGTTGAAACACATTTTTTAATTAAACATTGATTCTTATAGTCCATTATATTAATAAAACTCATCGCTGCACAAAACACAATCTTTGTACACTTAAGCGTCCCGAAGCGTCAGCTACTCTACCGCGAAAGAGAAAGCAATGGTTGCGAAAAAGGGGGTGGTGGGGCGGTCTGCCCCGGTTGCCGAGCACCAAGAGGTGACACTTCACTTGCGCAGCTTAGTTAGTAGCTATGATCTAATAATACGCAGTCTAGCCTTAATAGAAACCCACCCCGGGTGCCAATTAATGCTACGCCGCCACTGAGAGAAAGTGAAAGTAGTACTCATGAAAATGGAAAATTAAAGTGAAAAATACCCTTACACGACACGCTGCTCCCACCACTGCGCTTCCAACAAATTGCACTGGTGGGGGAATGACGTCACAAAGTTGTCGCAGCAGTTGGCGTGATTTCACAAAGTTGTCATACCATTTGGTATGACAGGAACTGTCACTCTTATTTTAGTATTACAAGAGCCACCGTATTTTGGTGAGAAAGAGTCACACCGACGGAAAGAGTGAAGCTGCTCACTTCAATGGTGTGACTTAACTACTGTAATAGAGTGGATGTAGCATTTAAACCAGTCTTGCTGTAACATTTTGACTCTAATCAATTTAGAGACTAGCAAAAACTTAATGTGAACAATGTTGAAGCATTTATGTGCTGAAGCATTGAAGTGAATGCTGCAGCACATTTATCTGACGAAAGTATGTTTTCATGTTTTTTCATGTTTGTCTGAAATTAAGTCGGTAACTTGATTTATTCATGAAAATATGTAGTACTTAAAAAATCCTGCTGAGTCTTAAAACAAAAATAAGCCACGAATTGGGCTGAATTTTGGTTTATTGGTCTTCAAGCAAGATTTAATTGTCTTGTCTTAGGATGAAGATACCTCGAGCTGAAAAAATACTGCAATGCTATTTTTCAGTCCTCGAAAGTCTTAAGTTGTGACGTCACACTCGCGGCTCCCTCTATACGACGCCCTTTGCATTAGGTTCGCGATTCGACGAAAGTCGAGTGATGTGACGCGTGCAATATCTGCAGTTAATCATACCAGATAATATATTTTTATCTAATAAATACAGGGTATATATTTCAGTATTAATACATTTTTGTCTTATTCTAGCCTATCCTTGCCCTGAATTTTAGTTTTATTTAAGACTTAATTTAAGCAATCATGGCAGCTCCTATGTTGAATTTAATCTGATATGGTCTACTTTCGTTTACATCTTAAATCAAGACCGTTTTAATCTTAACATCGGACTTTTTTTGTACTGTGTATTAATAATTTTGACTTTTTTAAATTAGTTTTGTTAAAATTCCAAAAATATTTGTTTTAAAAAGAATGTTTTTCACAAAATGTGAAGACCTCGTTAAAACACAAATTCCTATATACGTTTTGTAAAAATTAATATTTTTTTAAGGAAAATGACAAAATAGTATATTGCATACCTGGGCCAGTAAAATACGAAATGTATCACATCAAATTTAATGTGGAAGTTCACAAGCTCAAGAGACAGACACTTAAAATTGCAACAGGCTCGCTGATAATCGCAAGTAAAAGTGCAACTTTCAGTTAAAAAAAAATAGCAACTAAATGCTGAGATATTAAGTTGCTCAATTGAGAGAAAATGAGTTTGACGAGAAAAAGTTAACCAATTCCGAATAAATCATTCAAGAATTTGATGGTTCAAATTTTGTGAGTTTTGAAAATCGTTCTTAAACAGTGACTGAAACTTTATTCATCAATTTCAAAAGATAATAAAAACTTGCTCTCGAAACATGAGGAGGCTGCATATGAATAAAAAATATCTTATAGAAAAAACTTATTCTGTTCCGAGAAAATAAAGATATAGTGCGGAGGTATCGCACTGCAACAGTTATAAAAGTTATAAAATTGGCTTTTAGTAGAAATCGAAGATTGAAGATCTTAGGTTTGAATTTTATTATAATATAAAATATAAATTACACTAATGGAAACAATAATACGATGCTTACAGGTGCAGTCGAGAATGTTGCGACCTGACGAACTGTAGGCGGTAATGAAGCGTTACTACGCTAGCGCAATGTTGGTGGTAGCTTTCTTGTGCAGAGAAGGCCCCTCAAGCCTCAATGCATTTCCGTGGGACAATGTTTTGGGTACGAAGTATCAGTAAATGTCCATCGAGGGCGCTAGCTGGCGTCAACAGGAACGTGAATGTTGTCATAAATAAGCGCCGAACGTATGTATGGGTCGTGTGGTTAATTGGAATTCTCCGGTATGTATTTTTAGGTTATTATTTATAATAACCCAAAAATAATTGTTTAAGACTATCGGGTAGCAGGTTTATGAAAATTAAACTAAAGACAAAAAACAATGTATTAGAAAAAGATTTTCGAGACAGAGTGCATTTATGGGGAATACAATGACACTTGCAAAAAAATCGTAATAAATATTTTTAATATTCTTGGCCGTCTATTTATTTTAAAACATATAGCATCTCATTTCTCCTCACATAGAAACAGCGTTCTTTAATTTATAGTACATTTGTGGCTGTGCTACCATTAACGACATATTTACTTGTGTTGTCGACAACTGTAATGCCCCCGCCGGACATTCACGGGTACTTCGTACCCAAATCGCTAAGAAAGTTTATCCCCCGAAAATGCATTGAGGCTTGGGGGCCTGGCACAGAGTCCCACCAGGCTCGGGGACTCAACGTTATGTGCTAGTACGAGCGTCTCTAAGTGTCTCAAATTTTTTACATTGTACGACGCATCTTAATTTCGACTCTAGTCTTAACTATACTTAGTAATATATTTTAACGAGGATTTACTAAATAAGGTGGCTTTTCCAAAAGGTACTTTATTGAAATGAATAAAAGTAAGATCTATATCAAATTCAATTTTATCAGTATACTAAACAGTTATTTATAAATATAGGAATGATGTGATCTAGTAATCACAACTTAATAGTTTAGAAAGAGTACCTGTACTCGACCAATCGTTGCTAATACCATAATATTCTGTAATGCAATACAGCACTCTTCATAAAAATTGTGTTCCCATTTTTCTCCGTGTATCCTTTTAAAAAAATTGTCGTAGGAAATTTTTTAGACATAATTTAAGCAAACAATTTTGGTAATAATCGTTTTATTGCATCTTGTTTGGTGTTTTCAAAAATTTTATTTGTTTATTTTTAATATTATTTTTGACAGAAGCTAGCAATAACCCAGAAATTGGAATGATTAAACATTTTATGCCAGGCTAATGCTCAAAGGTACTACGTCCATATTCCATAAAAAACTAGATGCTCAAAATCCATCTGAATTTCGACAAAAAGCCTGTCTTCTAACAGCCATCATTGCAAAAACTGTATGTTCTCACTGCAACGAGAATGACATCTTTACAGAAGAACAAAAAGGATGTTGTAAGAACTCGCGGAGCAGTAAAGATCTAGTCACCATAGACGCTGTTGCTATGACCCAATCCTATAAATATAAAAAAAAACCTGCAAATGACATACACTGACTACAAGCAAGCGTTTCATTTCATACCACATGACTATTTGCTTTAAGTCTTAAAAATTTTACAAAAATGCCACGCATCATTTACTTTCTATTCGTGCAATGATATTTTGTAGCACTAGAATCAAGTACTTTCATCCTGGACAACCAAGCATAACTAAGTCGGATTCAAAAGTGCCGATACCTAGCTTTAAACCTTTATCTAACGGCAAAAAATTGCAGAATTTTGAGTCAAAGACAGAAACATTTTTCAACATTATACTTGTAAAACGATGTCAGTTTGATTTTCGTCAATAATTTGTTGTCTTTTCTGTGACAGAAAATGTATGAAAAACAGGAGAAATTCCAATTAACTTTCACTACGTCGGTTAATCATGAGTATTCCGTCACAAGTACTTAAAAAATCATTATCTATGCTCTGGAGATAGATTTCAAGCTGACCTTTATTTTAAAAGAAGCTTCTCGTCTCACTGGTTTTATCTAAACAGTTTAACCGCCAATAAAAAATAAATAATGTCTCAATTAAAATCGTAAGAAGAATTACGATCATAATGAATTTCAATACTGGAAAACTCGTATTGAGAAAACGTCCTTTTACTGCACTGTCCAATCCAAGCATGAAAGAGATCCAAAATTCATTTATAGAAAGGAAGGTTTATTGACGTTCCCGAGGACCCTGAGCTAGTTGATATAAGTGTTATTAGACATCTTGATACTAGAGAGACCTATACATACCTGGGCGTGCCTGAAAGTCGCATTCAGGACGTAAAATCAGTGAAGGAGTCTTTCCGATACGGATACAAGCATCTTGTTCAGAAGATTTGGTCTTTAAATCTGTCGGCGTTGAACAAGGCATCTGTGACTAACGTTCTACTCTACCTGTTTGGGGTGGTTTAAATAACGAAGAACGAGCTTAAGGACCTTGAAATCGCCACACGTAAGATCATGCATATGTATAAGAGCTTGCATATCAATTCGTCTCTTCCGCGATTATACATTTCACGCCGTCAAGGCGGGCGCAAACTTGTGAATTTCCAGTATCTTCCTAATCAAATTGTTCTAAGTACAGCTTAAATCGTTGTAAATGGCAGAGATCCTCGCTTAAAACTGGTAAGGAACTACGAGCTGATTGGCAAAGGAGCGTTCCTTTACAAAGCCGCGGAGCAGGCGGCCGAGAGCCTTAGCCTGAATTTTACCATCAGAAGTGAGAAAAGTGCATCACCCCATCGAGATGCTTCTTTTCTAAAAGGTGAAGTAAAAAAAGCAGAGGTATACCGTGACCGCATTTTATGTGAAGCAGTTCCCAGCAGTAGGTGCAGAGCGTGTCGTGCACACGCTGAGTAACTAGAACACATACTATCTGGGTGTCCCACCTACGCAGGAACAACGTATCTCTGCAGGCATAATGCGGCCTTAAGAGTGCCTTATTACCATATTTGTCGCTCTTAATGTGTTGGCCGCGACCCTGCCCTGCCGAACACTCTGAAGATGTAATCAATTGTCGAAAACGAGAAGTACCAAAATGCCAAATATCTTAGGAGGTGAGGTATCAAGACGTCAAAAGGGAGCTGCAACGACTCTGCTCAAAGTATCCGGTTAAAGTAATTGTCCTTGTGATCGATGCTTTTGGAGATGCGAAGCTATCACTGGTTCGTCCCCTTTAAAGCCATAATAGCGCATAGTGATCAAAAATCAGAAAAAGGTGGTCAAAATTCATAAACTTATTATTTTTTTCCACGGATTTTTACTTACAGACTGGTCCCAATAGAATATGTGCAATTTATTGTCACATTCAATAACAATAAGATCTTTTTTTACTGCGTGATTGAGCCTGAAAGTGATCGTTTCACGAGTAATATTTAACTCGGTTAAAACAAGTGAAGAAGGGCCACCCAAAAAGACGCATTACTTGTGAAGTAATGAACAAAGTTTTGTTTTCCAACAACTTCTGGAGCAGGAACCTTCGTTGTCTGACTGGAGTGAGTCCAGACTTAGTTCACTTCCAAAGAAATACGTGTTCTAGATGCTACGTTTTGGACAATCAAGAATTTTTCTCCAGCTGCAACAATGTCATCAGGACAATCAATCTCTTCCTTAAAAAACGCGAGCAGTTTGATTGAAGTTCTAGGAATTTTTGAGCACTTTCAGGAACGTGACCTTTCCTTGGCCTTTTCTTTTCATATAAATATATTTCATATTGTTTGCATATACATTTTATTTCCCAGACATGTTATTCAT
>JAAAKG020140367.1:0-12121 GCA_010014905.2 Druon quercuslanigerum | reverse complement strand
TTGCCTGTTATCATTAATGAGATAAACACTATTAGTTTTATTATACATTCTAAGTTGGTAAGAAATATTCTTTTGTTAAAAACTGTTGAAACAAGATGAGGTTTTTTTCCACTGACGTCACATTGTTAGCGATTATCCTAAATTTTATTGACAAATCCTAATAATCAATAATAGATTTAATGCTTTCACGATGATTCATTATGACAAGAAAAAATAGTTCGAGTTTGAATAGCGTACAAAACTACGAATCGCCGTCAAATATCATAGTTTTGTACATTCTTAATCAAAATTTGATTTCGATATTATACATATATTATATATATTAAATTCGATATCTATGAACTTCTTAGAATAGGATTTCGATCTAGAAATATCACGAAGTCAATAGCAACATATTATAGCATACTTTGTAAATCATTCAATTCTCTATTTCTTGTTGCAGAGTTGAGTTTAGAGTTTGAATGTTTACCTAATGGTGAACCTATTCCTTATATTCGTTATTCTGGAGTTTCTAATTCTCCTAAAAGACGTAATTCTTCAGTCAGATCTCCTCCTGCCGAGACTTCAGTTCGTGTCCGCTCAAGGTCTCCATCTGGCAGGCATGTATCTCCCCTCCCTTCTACATTACTTGGATATGAAATTGAAAATATTCGGCTTATTCCCAACAGAAATCCGGATCAGCTATTCGAAATTCGCCGTTACGCTTTTCCTCCTGGTAAACCAATTCAATTGCGTGTATCATATAAATTCTACGCGCCTTTGCCAACTAAAGAAAATAATGTTTTAACCACATTGACTGGTGACATCTTGGCAATAATTTACCGCAATAATACCATGCTTAGTGGAATATTTTCTCTCCGATATTCTAAAATGCGAATGAAAATAAACATGTACAGCGGTGCGGTTTCTGAAATGAATAGAGATGAAGTATCCGAAACTCCTTTAGGCGAAAATGGACGAATATCAAAGAATTTTAGAGTAGTATCTCTAGGCGGCAATACTCTACATCCTTAATTTGTATTCTCTTTAAAAAAGTCCTAATTATCTTAATTATCAATTATTTTGATTGACCATAATTATACTTTGAACTAAAATATGTTTTTTCAGTAAATAGTTGTTGGGATGTTATTATTTTAAGAATAGGCATAGTACCAAAAATTCCTTTAATAAATTTAGCTGTTCATAAGTAAAATTTTTAAAATAATATAGCTTCAAATTGTAAACATTGTTAGTCGAAACTGTACAAATAAACTTTAGATTTCAGTAGTATTTATAAATCGTTCAAATTCCAAATACTGATTCAAATAATTGGAGCTGTACAATAAATTTTGCTACAAATATGAAAAAGAATCGAAGAGCAGTTTTTCTGTTTCATTTCTGACAATAACCAGCTCATCTCTCCCAAAACTTTATATATTTTGTGTTGTGTATAGTACACAGACTTTTAATATGTTTGTTTAAAAACTGTTCTACCAATAGAACAAAATTTAAAATAAATAAGTCTGTAAATAATTACATAAATTATATGATTATTTTTGAATTTATAATCTCTTAAGGAATTATTATTACAGTTTTTTTGTTGCACATAAAAACTATTTTTTACACAAAATATTGATGTGGAGTTTTATTTGAGAAGTATACCTGTACAAGAAATAAACTTCTACAAACATACTGCAACTTGGTAAAAGCCAGAAATTAAATTTAACAACTAATTTGACTTCTTAAATAAAAAAATTATTTTTTTCTTCCTCTCAAGTGTAAACCTATGTCTTGCCCTTGGAGAGCTTTAAGGTTAAATTGAGGGATTCTTATTTTTTTAATTTTAAAAATAAGCGGAGAGATGTTTTTTAGAATATAACATTTTTTTCGTAGTTCAACTCATTTAATTGCTTTGAAAAACGTTGCTTAATGCAATATCAATAGTTTCGTCCAAATTTTTTCGACTAGTCGTAACCATTTTTTAAAACGAAATATCTGATTATTTTTCTTAGAAGGCAAGTTTTTTTTCTTTTAACTATCAGCTGATTAAAAAGTAAAATTATATTTTCTATTCATGAACATATATTTTATGTTATCCGGTAACCATTGGAAAGCTTACTAAATTACGCGTCAAATGAGCAATTTTGAAATTTCTAAACTAAAAATAAATTTTGTTAGGTAACCTCTTGTTATTTTTATACAAATGAAAATTTTAAGAAAAAAAAACTACCTATAAAATAAATAATAAGAGGAAACATTGTATTTTTATTTGGAATTCTATCTTGAAAAAAGTAAATAGCAAAATAAACCATCATGCATGCGTCGTTTAAACACATACTGCTTGTTTTAAGATTGATGGCAAACTGATCCTAATTATTAATTAGGTAAAAGTGCAAATAAAATGTTAGTTTAGAAATCTTTTTCTTCCTAACAAAAGAATGGTACAAGCTAAAAGTGCTTGCATTCCAGTACCTGACCACATTAATGTATCCAAATCAGGAGCAGAGATACACTTTATATAACTATTGAGGCACACAGTAAAGAGAATCCTTTCAAAATTCAGTAAAGATGAGCTGGTAGAACTTTCTAAATAAACTATAGTTCTCGTAGGTAAATAGGGCATAGATGGCGCTAGTGGACAACAAACTACGCGCCAAAAGTGGTCCTGCAAAAAGGAGATTGATGCCAAGTGTAAAGGTAATGAAAACATGTCCAATGATGTTGAAAGCAGTGATGATAACTTGCCTAATTTTGATGCTGATGAGGAAAAATCTAATAATGATGAAAAAGAGAAGTTTGAATGCAAGACAAATAATAAGAATGTGGATGATTTTTTTAATATTTTTGTTATCGTTTGTTCCTCTTCAGTTGAAAGCTGACGACCATATTATTTGTAGCAACGAGACACCTAATTCAGTGTTTTTATGCCGGAGGATGAAGTTTGAATTTGTAAAAGAGAACAGCTTGCTCACTTTACAAGAATATAATCACTTCACGAACTTGCTTGAGAAACTTGAATTATATGAAATTCAAGTCCACGATGCGATATTCAACTTGCGCTTTGATTTGAAATGCACAATGATAGATGCCAAATTTGCAATATTCTATGTGAATAAAAATCATCAAATTGTTGGGAAATTTTTTGAGTTAGCCAGAAATACATAAATAATTTGACTGATGTCAAACAGCTCAAGTGTAACCAAAATTATCATAAATTGGGTCTTTCGAAGTTACACTGTTGGTTACGCTTCATGGAGATTCTACTTCATATAGCTTATAATCTTGAGTTTAAGAAAGGTGCAGCTAGAACGAAGGAACAAAGAGAATTTGAGAAATTGAAAAAGAAACACATTAAAAATGTACTGAAATCCAAATTATGAACTTCAGGCGATGTTGTAAAACAAGGTTCAGGAACAACCAACACTGGTAATGTTGCTCGCTCTTTCTTCGCCCAAGCTGAGGATGTAGCGATACACACTGGACTAGATGAAAAATTGATGCCACCATCAGTCCATAAAGTTCTCATTCATGGTGGCGAGATCATCAGACCCTTTGAACTACCTTTCGGTTGGCTATCAGAGGAGCCCCAGGAGGATAATAACAAGATTTTTCGCAAGGTTAGGGGCGAAAATAGCAGAATGTGGAATCGAGTACTGACCAATAATGATATCATCCATTACCTACTGATATCTTCAGATACTACGATTAGCTCTTTAAGGGTCTAACATAAGATAAAAATAAAAACCCTGTCGGATGATGCTAAAGCATTATTGGTAAAAACTTATCTTTCCTTAAAAAAGTTCCTTGAAAAAAATAAATGAAAAAAAAAATAAATAAAAGTAAGAAAATGTAAAAGTTAATTAAAAAATCAAAAAAAAACCTTTATTTACCAACTGCTAACTTGACGATGGTAAAGAAGTTTAACTTCTGTTTATTATGTACGGTAATACAACATTAGGATCAAATGCAGTTTAACTTTTTAGGAACACTCATAATATTCTATGGAATAAATTATTTACATCATCGGTTGTTGTCAAGATTAGATTCCCAATACATACATAATTTAATAACACTATAACTAAAACCCCATCACACCTAATTAATGCCTTTGCTTTTTAGCTCACTCCACAAAAAAATTTAACATTGAAAAATGGTCAAACTGTGACTTTTTTTAAAAATATTGTGTAAACAATCAATACTTTTTCCTTATTAGAAAAATGTGACATAATGGAATAATTGGCAGGATATTTATTGTTGATACCACGAAGAAAATTAATAATTTTCATGGAAAAATGGTCAAACTGTATTTTTCTATATAAATATTGTTTAAATAATAAACATTTCTTGTTGATTGGACAAACAAGGTAAGAAGGATTCATTGGTAAGACATTTCTAGTTTACTCCACGAAAAAGTAATTCTATTCCTGCAAAAGTGACCAAAATGTACATTTGTTTGTGAAGATTGTTGAAATAATTAACTTTTCTATCTGTTGGAAAAGTGTAATAGCAAAGAGTCATTTCAAATACAACTTTAGTTTATTTCGCAAGAAAAATGGAGCCTGTTCTTGAAAAAATGGTCAAAATGTGCATTAAGTTATCAAAAATTGTGTAAAAAATTAATATTATTTATCAATTTAATGAAAATTACAGCTAGGAGTCACTACCGATAAATCTTCAGTGGTTTTTGCAAAAAAAAATTGACCCTATTTGTGAAATCATTTGAAAAAAAGTAAATTTGTTTCTAAATATTATTTCTGTAATTATCAGTTGTTGTTAATTTTAAAAAAAATGACAACAAGGATTCATTGGAAAGACATTTTTGGTCGATTCTGAAAAAACTGAAGCCTATTTATTGTGAAATACGAAAACGGTGTCTTTGTTTATAAAAATTGTGTAAATAATGCTGCCAAGCAGCATATATTTTCACATAATCATAATTAGGCACATATTTCTCTCATATTTTATACAAAAAGTGTGAATTTCTAACAACTAATAATTGCTAATCGCAACAATGGCGTGTGTTTATTAATTTGTTTAAAACATTATAAACAATTTTTTTTCACATTACCCTAATAAAAACTATTGTTCGATAGTAGAAACACTGGCTGAGGCTCTTCTTTTGTCAATTCGCAGATCTTTCTAAAATGGTTCATCTGAAAAGTTGGGGTAAAAATATTGTTTATTTTGTTGCTTAATAAAAATTTTTGGTTAAGCCTAATTGAAATTTCACGTACATTTAAAAAAAACAAACGTCGAAATCCACTGAAAATCGGGTTGTAGAGGGGTAATAATGTGACCGACATTATGTCTGTGGTCACTTACAGGGGTTCTTTGCAACTCTCCACAATAATTTGGAAAAGGTGAGGATGTGACCGAAATTATTTCTGTTATCAGTCAAAGGGGCAGATTTTCGATTATAAAGAGAAGTTGAAAATGGAAATGTTGTGACCAAATTTATTTCTATTTCTAGTCGCAAATAGGGATGCTTTAACGCTCCTTAAAGGGAAGTTGGAAAGGGGAAGGTTGTAAACGAATTTATTTCTATGATCAGTCACAGGGCTGGCTTCTCCCCAATAGATTTTGGAAGGAGGGAAGTATGTTACTTAATTTATTGCCATAACCAGTCACAGGGATGCCCTTCAATCTAGCTTTTGGAAAGGTGTATGAGTGTAAACTATTTTATTTTCGTAAGATCGTGACTTTACAATTCTCTTGCGATTTTATACTTCGTTCCAAAATTTTTCTCTACAACTTTTCTTTAAAACTGTTTTCAAAATTTTTATTATAAACCTAAATGACCATAAAAACCCATAATTATCTTTGGTAGTTTAAAATAATCGAAGGCATGCGCTTTTCAAAAGGAAATCTAACATTTTTAACTTAAAAAGGTATCATAAAATTCGAATAAATAGCTTCAGAAAATGATACCATACTATCATTGTAGTGGTAACATATTAAGGAGCACCAATTTACAAATCAAGGAGTGCGTCCCTGTATTAGGAAAATTGTCCACTATCTTTTCTGATTAGGAGGAAATGCTTCTCAATAATCCCTGCTTCTCAAAATAGATATAATTTTGCCGCTTAGGGCTTTTAAAACTTTCTCTAACATTGGCTCAAAATTTATAATTCATTCTAATTTTACAGAATCTGTCTGGAGATTTACATCACCTAATAGCTAATTTCATTCTGAAAGTAGATATTCGTTAATGTCAGTAAACAAAAAACTTGTCAGTTTGACTTGACAAGGACGAATGTCATATTTTCTGTATCCAACTGCCATCACAAGATACTTTTCAGGAAATATGGAACTATTTATTTTACCTTCATATTCTAAAGAATGTTTTTGACCTGCATGTAACCTCTAGAGGTCTCTTGGACCTATAGTACAGATCAAAAACATGATATCTTTCGACCTAATGAAGCTGACCTTCAAATGACATTGCTGCTGACGTATAGAGGTCATAGGGGCTACTTATTCGTGATCAGCACTCCCAAATAAGTATTTTGTAAGGATCATTACCTGGATATGAGAAAACCATGAGAAGCTATTTGGTTCAGAAGTTTTAAAGATTTAATAATAGATTAATTGCTTTTACGATGATTTATTATGATAAAACAGATACTTTGGATTTCAATCGTGTTTCAAATTACGAATTTTTCCGACGTTTCATGAACATTGAAGTTCACTTATTAAGGCTTAAACTGAAACCATGCTCCAAGGTCATGGGAATCGGCTAATTTTTCCTTTATTTTGCTAATATATTCGTAAAAGTAATTTGTTCTGTATAAGTGTTATTGAAAAATAGTTTTCATTTTTAGAGACTATTTAATGAAATAGTAAAATGATAATAATTTTTACTTATTAAGAATATATTACAAAAAAAAAGTTTTGCCCTATATGAAAATACCTAATCAAGAACTATATATTTTTTACAATCCTTGGTGCACTTGGCCTCTGAACCTTTTACGCGAAACATGGTTCATGCTCAAACTTTTACATGCTTCATGAAACATAGGGCTAAGGGGAAGAAAAATTAGAAAGCGCATGAGCAGATCGGTTTGGTTTAAAAGGACAGGGTAGGATTTTATTTTATGAGATAGAATTTTCCCACGAACATATTTAAAACATTAAAGTCTTTCGCAAGACACCGAATGCTGAACATCAGACTTTTCATTAGGCTAAAGTTTAGTGAAACTTTGCAACCCTACACACAGCTGCTTCTGCCCGATTTTAAGTCTGATCCGAAAATTTTTACCAGGAAACAACTTCTGATTACTCGGGAACGTAAAACACAAATTTTTGTGTTTTTTATACAATTGTATTTACCTTATTTTTTATGCATGGCAATGCCAAAGGTACTATTAGATAACTCATTACTTTCACAGAACATTTAGAGAAAATTTCTTCGAACCAGTGTTCCTAATTTTGGGTAACTGGCAGTGCGCTGATTTTGAAAATTTTTTACATTCCAATTTAACGCTTTTAATAAATGATGATTAGGAAATGTTTAAGACAGTAATTTATTAATCCTAAGATAAGATTTTGGAGTAACAGATAACAAATAATTCGATTTTAATTAAAAAGACGTCCTGAATTCTGAGTTCAGAGAAAGAAACCTTTTTTTTTATTACAGTGATAAACCTTGTCTCTGTCTTGTTTATAAATTAATTTATTTTATTCCAAACAATGTAAATTTAAATAAAATCACTAAAGTTACTAAACATCAATTCAGAATTATGTTTTTTCTGAAGTGAGAATAAATAACGGTTATTGCAATAAAATCACAACATTCCTTTTTCTGTCGCTCCAAAACTCTATATTAGGATTATAAAATTACTTTTAGTGCATTTCCTAATCATTATTTATCAAGAATATTAGGCTTGAATTTTTAAATAATTTGAATCGCGGGCGCTAACAGTAACTAATCGGGTTGCTGACGCGACGCACGCGCAGTATTAATTTTTTTTTTAATTAAAAATTTTATTTTAGGACTCTAATTCTCACTTGTAAATATTAGGAAATTGAAAGTTGAGTAATTATTATTATAGCTTACCTGCCTATCAACATCTATTTTATTCAAATAATGCGCAACAAAGTCATCTTGACAGGTGACTGACACTTTTTAAAAACAATACTTCACGCTGCTCGAAATGAGAGAAAACATTTTGAAAATTATGAATTTACCCTAGCTTCTCAAAATTAAATTATGTGCCTCATTTTTGTTTCAACACAAAAGAAAATCGATTTTTGTGTACTTTTTAGGTTTGGCGATTTTCTGTGTAATTATTAAAAGCTCAAATATATCTCAAATAATTGTTTCTATTTTTAGTTACTTCTATAGTATTCTAACTATCAATTTAATTTAAATTGTTATTTTACACATATTAGTATTCAAAGATAATAGATTTATACTGTTATCTACTGCAATTTTGATAGAATTTTCCAAATCCTTTCTATTAATCTTAATTATTTTAAAAAATTTGACATCTGAGTATAAAGGTCAAGAATAAATTTGGTTTTCCTATAAAATGATACTTTTTTGTTTTCTAAAAATTATTCTATAAATAAAAGCTAAAATAATTTTTGTTGATAACGTAAATATATTCTCAGTAATCTGGTATACACATTCATGTTTAAGTACGCGCGCCGATGTACTGAACAATTATCATTATTCCTAATAAAAAATTACATATTACATCCTTAGCTGAAGGTGCTTAAAGAAAAAAAGCTCTCATCATTTTATGTACCCACCCTTTCCCTTTATAAAAACGCAAAAGTGTTAGTTTCTTAAAAAAGTACCATTTTATTAACGGATTTTTTTTTAGTAAAAAAATTATATTAGATTTCAATTGTGAATTTAGATTTAATAAATGTATGACCTGAACTTCTTTCTACAAACTAATTCTAATAAAATGTAAATATCTTAGATGAAATAGCTTGCCTCTTATCATTTTTGAGATAAACACTATTAGCTTTATTATACATTCTAAGTTTGTAACGAATATTCGTTTGTTAGAAACTGTTGAAACAAGATGAGGTTTTTTTACACTGACGTCACATTGTTAGCGATTATTCTAAATTTTATTGGTAAATACAATATATTTGTTTAATAAAATACATTTTTTTTATAAAAATAAGAACGTATTTAATTTGAATTTAATACGGGCAAATCCATAATATGTGTGTTTTCCAATATACTGAATTTTACGTTTTACGTACGCTTGAAGATTTCACTGGAAGTTACGGGAAATATAAGGTGCCAAAATACAATATCTTAGCATGCTGTAACCGACAAATCCTACTAATCAATAATAGATTTAATACTTTCACGGTGATTTATTATGATAAAAGAGATAGTTCGTGTTTGTATAGCGTACAAAACTACGAAACTTCGTCAAATATCGTAGTTTTGCACATTCTTTAGCAATATTTTTAGAAATGATAACAGCCTGGATTCACCAAATGGATGTTTTTCAATTGCGCATACGAAATCAATTTTCTTTATCCCCATGAAACGCTTTTTCAATCACAAATTAAATCACGATACATATCTTAACCCCAAAATTCTAATAGATCAGAGGCTGACTAATAAATCCTTCTTTATTCACGTATGAGCGCCACCTTCAATACGGACAAACTTTTACTCTATCCACGTGAACTGGAGACCAATCCAAAGCTAGTTTTTTTTCTTTTTAAATTCGAGCGTCAACATGAACGTGCACCCCCACACCTTTTAATCTTTTCCAAAGCGTAAGCTTAGCTCATATAACAGACCCCCGAAAAAACCTGGTTTTTCTATAATCCGACGAATCCGAGGCTTGACCCAAAAACCTTTTAAATCCTTCTTCATTCTTGCTTAAAATTACCGTCAAATGGAAATAAATTATTAATAATTAAGATCCATATTCGCGAAATCTCTAAGAAGTAATTAGTTTTCACTTTTTTTACCGTTTTCGGGATAATTTAAATTTGGTATTTTTTTTGAATATTTTTTTACTAGTTTAGGTCCAGGTGAATGAGGACCATTTCTCTTTAGAACACAATCAAAATTATGTCAGTTTACGCTTATCTTTTACCGTCTTCAGGATTACTCAAAATGTAAAAAAAGATTTGTACCTATACGAAACATCTTTTTGTGTGATTAGTTTATGTAGGTCGGAAACAAACATTGTTAGAGATTATCCTCAATATAATTAGTAAATATAATAAAATCAATTTTTTTTTTTATTTAGTTTATGTTGGCTGATGATCAACCTACTTTATCAATTTCTGAAAGTTTTATCAGAATTCATGTTTTTCTCCCTGTTTTCAAGATAACACAATTTTTTTATTCCTATAATATTTCTATTGGGTCAAAAGCTAACTGAAAACTGAAAACCGGGCGCTTGAGCAGGGTATTCGGCACTATAGTTTTCGAAATTTCTTGAGATATTTCGATATTCGATATCTATGAACTTCTTAGAATAGGATTTCGATCTAGAAATATCACGCAGTCTATAGCAACATATTTTAGTATACTTTGTATATCATTTAATTCTCTATTTCTTATTGCAGAGTTGAGTTTAGAGTTTGACTGTTTACCTAATGGTGAACCTATTTCTCATATTCGTCGTTCTGGAGTTTCTAATTCTTCCGAAAGACGTAATTCTTCAGTCATATTTTCTCCTGCCGAGACTTCAGTTCGTGTCCGCTCAAGGTCTCCATCTGGCAGGCATGCATCGCTCCTCCCTTCTACATTACTTGGATTTGAAATTGAAAATATTCGGCTTATGCCTAACAGAAATCCGGATCAGCTATTTGAAATTCGTCGTTACGCTTTTCCTCCCGGTAAACAAATTCTATTGCGTGTAGCAAATAAATTCATTTCGCCTTTGCCAAATGAAGAAATTAATGTTTTAACCAAATTGACTGGTGACGTCTTGGCAGTAATGTATCGCAATAATACTATGCTTCGTGGAATATTTTCTTTCCAAAATTCTAAAATACGAATGAAAATAAATATGTATAGCGGTGCGGTTTCTGAAATGAATAGAGATGAAATATCCGAAACTCCCATAGGCGAAAATGGACGAATATCAAAGAATTTTAGAATAGTATCTCTAGACGGCAATACTCTACACCCTTAATTTATATTCTTTTTCAAAAAGTTCTGATTATCTTAATTATCAGTTATTTAGATATACCACAAATATACTTTAAAATGAAGTAAGTTTTTTCTAAATTTGTATTAAATTTGAAATAAAATAACTTCAAATTGTAAGCATTGTTAGCCGAGACTGTGCAAAAAGAATTTAACTTATATAAATCTTGTAATAGCCTTACAAATAGCATTAGAAAATGGTGCTGCAATTATCCATTAAATAAGTTGATTTATAGCCCTTGAAAGAGGGTTGACAATATAAATGTGTACCTTATCTGTAGGCTTTCAAAGACTCCTTCATTAATCTTATCTTCAAAAAGTATTGGGAACTTCTCAAATATGTACATAAAGGTGAATCTAAGTACGAATGTCATTTTTTCTGTATCCATCTACCATGACGAGATACTTATCAGGGAATCTAGAATGATCGATTTCACCGGCATATTCCAAAGAATGTTTTTGTCCTGCATGTCACCTCTAGAGGTATTTTGCTACTTTAGTAAAGATAAAAAATATGATATCTTTCGACTCAATGAAGGTGAGCTTCAAATGACATTGCTGCTGACGTATAGAGGTCCTAGGGACTACTTGTTCGTGATCAGCACTCACAAAAATGTATTTTTTAAGGATCATTACCTCGATATGAGCAAACCATGAGAAGCTATTTGGTTCAGAAGTTCTAAAGAGTTAACAATTGATTTAATGCTTTTATGATGATTTATTATCATAAAAGAGGTGACTGACACTTTTTGAATACAATACTTCACGTTACTCGAAATGACGAAAACAGTCTGAAAACTGAGAATTTCCCCTAGCTTCTCGAAATTAAATTGTACGCATCACTTTAGTTTTAACTTAAAAGAAAATAGATTTTGGTGCACTTTTTAGAATCGGCGATTTTTTGTGCAAATATTAAAAGCTCTGTTTGAGCTTTACTCAAATTACAAGTATTTTGTGAATTCTTAAACGAAGAACGACGAGTGTCTGCGTGCACTTTTC
>JAAAKG020140366.1:0-12122 GCA_010014905.2 Druon quercuslanigerum | reverse complement strand
TTTAACTAATAAGATCCGTTTACAAAAAAAAATGAAAAAGTTAAATTTTCAGTTAAAAAAATTAATTTTAAATAAAAGCACATAAAGTTTTAACGAAAAAAATGAAGTTTAAGCTTAAATTTTAAATTAAAAAAAATTAATTTAAAAACAATGATAAAACTTGACACATTCTTCAGACAAGAAAAATAATATTTTCTCACAAATGTTAAATTTTATGCCAAAAAGAGAAATATTCTACTAAACAGTTAAGTTTTCCAAAAATATTTCCGGTTTTCAATTCAAAAATATAAATTTTGAAAAAAATGATAATATTTGATTTTTCTAGTTTTTCAGCTTAAAAATTTAATTTTTAAGAAAAAAAAATTTTTAACAAAAGACCTGAATTTTCATCTAAATAGCCAAATTTTTAAATAAAAAGATCCATTTACAAAAAAAAATGGAAGAGTTAAATTTTCAGTTGCAAAAATTAATTTTAAATAAAAACACATAAAGTTTTAGAGAAAGAGTTGAAGTTTTAACTTAAATTTTAAATTAAAAAAAAAAAATTAATTTTGAACAATGATAAAACTTGACACATTGTTCAGACAAGAAAAATAATATTTTATCACAAATGTTAAATTTTATGCCAAAAAGAGAAATATTCTACTAAACAGTTAAGTTTTCAAAAAATATTTCCGGTTTTCAATTCAAAAATGTAAATTTTGAAAAAAATGATATTATTTGATTTTTCTAGTTTTTTATCTAAAAAATTTAATTTTTAATAAAAAATAATTTTTAACAAAAGACATGAATTTTCATCTAAATAGTCGAATTTTTAACTAAAAAAATCCATTCAAAGAAAAAATGAAAGAGTTAAATTTTCAGTTAAGAAAATTAATTTTAAATGAAAACATATGAAGTTTTAACGAAAAAGAGGAAGTTTTAACTTAAATTTTAAATTAAAAAAAAATTAATTTTGAAAAATGATAAAACTTGACACATTTTTCAGACAATAAAAATAAATTTTATCACAAATTTGAAATTTGTATGCCAAAAAAAAATATTCTACTAAACAGTTAAGTTTTCAATAAATATTTCCGGTTTTCAATCAAAAAATATAAATTTGGAAAAAATCATATTATTTGATTTTTCTAGTTTTTTATCTAAAAAATTTAATTTTTAATAAAAAATAATTTTTAACAAAAGACATGAATTTTCATCTAAATAGTCGAATTTTTAACTAAAAAAATCCATTCAAAGAAAAAATGAAAGAGTTAAATTTTCAGTTAAGAAAATTAATTTTAAATGAAAACATATGAAGTTTTAACGAAAAAGAGGAAGTTTTAACTAAAATTTTTAATTCAAACAAAATTAATTTTGAAGAGTGTTAAAACTTGACACATTTTTCTGTCAATAAAAATAAAATTTTATTACAAATTTAAAATTTGTATGCCGAAAAGAAAAATATTCTACTGAAGATTTTAATTAACAAACTAAAAATATGAATTTTAAACAAAAAAGTAAATTTTCTATAAAAAAGGACGATCTTTTATCCAAATAGTAGAATTTTATACTGAAAAAGATCAACTTACAACAGAACATAAAAAGGTAAATTTTTAATTTAAAAAATTAATTTTTGATCAAAAAAAGGCGAGATATCAACCAAAAAGGTGAATTTTGAACTCAAATTCTGTATCTGTAACCAAAAAATGACTTTTTGCAAAGTTGGAACCTAGAATTTTCGGTCTATACATTTTTTTATGACTTTAATTTTAATTAATTTTAAGTTAATGGGATTAAAAAACAATAAATATAGGGTTATACAATATCAGGGTGGCTGCAGATCCTAATTTTAAAAATATCCCAACTTTTTCGTGATCATGAATATTCCAAGACCAGAATTTTATTCCTATAACATTTTTAACATAGAAAAACATAGTGCCTGTCATAGAAATTCCCTGACCTTCGAAAGATTTTTTTTTAAATCCCTGTTTTTCTCAGAACTCACGGAGAAAAATGGAAGGTCAGTCTCAACATCCAGATGTGCAGACTAACTATATTTGAGGGTCAAGTATAGGGCTGCCTTCTAGATTCTTCGATTCTTCTAGAAGTTTAAAAAAAGAGCTTCATATAGATGTTCGACCTGGCCATCACAGAGAGTCAAACTATCAAAACAGAGGACCGAACTAATCATCAGAGAGGGTCGATTAGACTATCATATAGAGTCGATTTGACAATCTCTGATGGTCGACTCGATCATCTCAGATGGTAAACTTGTTCATCTTGGAAGGTAGACTAGATCCTCCGTGGATGTTTGAAGTGAGTGAAAACAAGATGATCGTATTAACCCTCCCGGAAGGATACCTTGATTATCCTGACCATCTGATCTTCTTTTCACTGTCAGACTGGCCATGTAGAAGGCTCTTTCGACCATCTGGAAGAACTGACTCCCTAAATTTTGAATTTTTAACTTTCACTCTCAAACTTTTCAATAAAAATGCAAAGCATTAACTTCTTGATGAAGACTGCAGCATTTGAATAAATCTTTCCTGAAAATTTGCATGAAATAATAAGATTTGAAAATAATCGTAGGTAAGTACGAGCTCTCGGCTGTTTAAATCGATGATCATAATCGGGGCGACATCACGCTCCTCGCCTCGTTAGCAATGGCAATACCGGCATATCGCCGTAACCGAGAAGGTGTTTCCTACCTTCCTGATAGAGAATCTTCTTGTTCGGTCACTTGTTTTCCGCCGATTACATCGCTATGTAAATTTATTGTTCCTAGGTGTAGCACGACTGTTTTTTTAATATTTTTTTTTCTCCAGCTACTCTGACACCAATAGACATCAGGAATTAAAAACTTGGATGCAGTGTTAAAAATAAATAAAATGGAAAAAAATAAGCAGACTTCACAGTCCTTGATTGTTGAAAATTTATATTTTTAGTTGAAAATTCAACTATTTGGTTACAAATGTAACTATTTTCTAAAAATTGAACTATTTTTATAGAAATGTAACTATATGACAATTTAGTTGGAATTTATTGTATTTTTTCGAAAATTCTTGGTTGAAAATTTCTTACCGTAGAAATTTCATCTTTTTTTGGTTAAAGTGTAACTGTTTGGTTTAAAATTAACTTTTTCTTGTTGAGGATTAAATTACTTTTTTTTCCTTTTTTTAGCTTAGAATTCTTGTAATTTTGTTTTAATTTGCCTTTTTTGTTAGAACATTAATTTTTTTAAATAAAAAGCAAATATTTGGTTACAAATTTCCTTTTTTAAGAAAATTTAAATAATATATTTTGGGTTGAAAACTGATCTTTTTTAGTTAAAAGCTTATTATTCTCATTGAAAACTTGTCTCCTTTGGTAGAAAATGTAATTATTTCTAGATAATTATTTTTTTTGCAAATTGATCTTTTTCTCTTTAAACTTGAACTGTTTGGTAAAATTTTAAACCTTTTAAAAAAAAAAACTTTTTTTTCAGGGTTCATAATTGCGGTTAAAAATTCACCTCTTTATTTAAAAATGCGTTGTTTTTTGTTTGAAATTATATTTTTTAAATTGAAATTTAACATTTTCTGTTCAAGTTTCATTATTTTAGTTAAAAAATTGATCTTTTTCTGTTAAAAATTTAACTATTTTGTAAAATCTTGAACCTTTTTTTGTTAGAAAAAAACTTTTTTCATGATTTATAATTGTAGTCAATAATTTACCTCTTTGGTTGAAAATGCGTTGATTTGTGTTAAAAATTATTATTTTTTAAATTGAAATTTAACATTTTCTGTTCAAGTTCCATTATTTTAGTTAAAAAAATTGATCTTTTTCTGTTAAAAATTTAACTATTTTGTAAAATCTTGAACCTTTTTTTGTTAAAAAAAAACTTTTTTCAGTATTTATAATTGTAAATAATAATTTACGTCTTTGGTTGAAAATGCGTTGTTTTTTGTTTAAAGTTATTTTTTTTTAATTCGAAATTTAACAATTTCCGTTAAAGATTCATTATTTTAGTTGAAAATTGATATTTTTCTGTTAAAAAATTAACTATTCGCTAAAACATTAAACCTTTTTTGTTAAAAAAAAAAAAACAGTTTTTTTAAGATTCTTAATTGTAGTTGAAAATTCCTCTCCTTGGTTAAAAATTCGTCGGCTTTTTTTTTTAATTAATTTTAACTCGAAATTTAACCATTTCTGTTATTTTAGTAAAAAATTGATCTTTTTCTGCTGAAAATTTAACTATTTGGAAAAATCTTGACCCTTTTTTTGTTAAAAAAATTTTGTACAGGATTCATAATTGCAGTTAAAAATTCCCCTCTTTGGTTAAAAATTTGTTGGTTTTTTGATTAAAATTATTTTTTTAAATTCGAAATTTAGAATTTTCTATCAAGGATTCATGATTTTAGTTGAAAATTCACCTCTCGCATCAAAGGCTTAAAATGTTGTTAAAAATTGATATTTTTAAATTAAAAATTTAACCGCAAAGATGAAACTTGAACTGCTTTGTTAAAAAATTTATTTTGTTCGAATGTTGGATAAGCTTTTACAGATTTATTTAAAAATAGCCTATACAGTTTTTTAATTCTGTTTTTTTTTTCAAATAAATTTTCTTAACTGAAAATGAAACTTTTCCATTTATGGTTGATAATTAATCTTTTTATTAATATTTTCTTATTGATTAATTAAAAATGCAACTGTTTGGTTGAAAATTAATTTTTTCTTGTTGAAGATAAATTTTTTTTTCCTTTTCTTTAGTTTAAAATTCTCGTAATTATGTATTAATATACTTTTTTTATTAGAAAATTCTTTTTTTTAAATTAAAATTCTACTAATTAGTTACAAATTTCCGTTTTTTAAGACATCATTTCAGTAAAAAAATAATTTTTATGGTGGAAAATGTAACTATTTTCCAACAACAATTTTTTAAATATTTTTTTTCGTGAAAATTTAAATATTATATTTTTGGTTGAAATTGATCTTTTTTAGTCAAAACTTTGTGTATTTTATTAAAAACTTGTCTCCTTTGGTAGAAAATTCACTTCTTTCTAGAAAATTATTATTTTTTGTTGAAAATTTATTTTTTTCAGTTGAAATTTGAAATATTTGGTAAAATTTTAAACCTTTAAAAAAAACGTTTTTTTTCAGGCTTCATAATTGAGTTTAAAAATTCACCTCTTTGTTTGAATGTGCGTTGTTTTTTGTTTGACAATTTTTTTTTTTAACTCGATATTTAACAAATACTGTTTTCAAGGATTTATAATTGTAGCTAATAATTTACCTCGTTATTTCAAAATACCTTCGTTATTGTTTAAAATTATTTTTTTAAACTCGAAATTTAACAATTACTGTTAAAGATTCACTATTTTAGATAAAAATTGATCTTTTTCTGTTAAAAAGTTAACTATTTTGTACAATCTTGAAACTTTTTTTGTTAAAAAAAACTTTTTTCAGGATTTATAATTGTAGTTAATAATTTACCTCTTTGGTTGAAAATTCATTGGTTTATGTTTAAAGTTATTTTTTTTAAATTCGAAATTTAACAATTTATGTTAAGGATTCATTATTTTAGTTGAAAATTGATATTTTTCTGTTAAAAAATTAACTATTCGCTAAAACATTAAACCTTTTTGTTAAAAAAACGGTTTTTTTTAGGATTCATAATTGTAGTTGAAAATTCCTCTCTTTGCTTAAAAATTCGTTGGTTTTTGTTTTTTTTTTTTAACTCGAAATTTAACAATTTCGGTTAATTTAGTTGAAAACTGATCTTTTTCTGTTGAAAATTTAACTATTTTATAAAATTTTGAACCTTTTTTGTTAAAACAACCCGTTTTTTCAGGATTTATAATTGTAGTCGAAAATACCTCTCTTTGATTGAAAATTCATTGATTTTTTTTTTAAATTATTTTTTTAAATTCGAAATTTAACAATTCCTGTTAAAGATTAAATATTTTGTTAAAAATTATTATTTTTAAATTGAAAATTTAACCGCGAAGATGAAACTTAAACTGCTTTGTTAAAAATTTATTTTGTTGGAATGTTGGAAAAGCTTTTATAACTTTATTAAAAAATAACCTATACATTTTTTAATTCTGTTTTTTTTTCAATAAATTTTCCTAATTGAAAATGTAACTTTTTCATTTATGGTTGATAATTAATCTTCTTTATTAAAATTTCCTCATTGATTAATTAAAAATGCAACTGTTTGGTTGAAAATTAATTTTTTCTTGTTGAAGATAAAATAATTTTTTTTTCCTTTTTTAGTTTAAAATTCGTGTAGGTTACAAATTTCATTTTTGTAAGACATCATTTCAGTAAAAAAATAATTTCTATGGTGGAAAATGTAACTATTTTCCCACAACATTTTTTTAATATTTTTTTTAGTGAAAATTTAAATATTATATTTTTGGTTGAAACTGATCTTTTTTAGTTAAAAGTTTATCTATTTTATTAAAAACTTGTCTCCTTTGGTAGAAAATTCACTTCTTTCTAGAAAATTATTATTTTTTGTTGAAAATTTAACTAGTTGATAAAATCTTGAGCCTATTTTTGGTAAAAAAACTGTTTTTTTTTTTAAATTATAAATGCAGTTAAAAATTGACCTCTTTGGTTAAAAATGCGTTGGTTTTTGTTCGAAATTATTTTTTTTAATTCTAAATTTAACAATTTGTTTTAAAGATTCATTATTTTATTTGAAAATTGAACATTTTTAAAAATTTATTTTGTTGGAATTTTGGATAAGCTTTTATAGCTTTATTCAAAAATAGCCTAAACAGTTTTTTAATTCTGTTTTTTTTCAAATAAATTTTCTAAACTGAAAATCTATCTTTTTCATTTATGGTTAATAATTAATATTTTTTAATAATATTTCCTTGCTGTTTAATTGAAAATGCAACTGTTCGGTTGTAAATTAACTTTTTTTTGTAAATTTCATAATTTCGTGTTGGAAATACAACTGTTGAGGATAAAAATTTTGTTTTCCTTTTTTTAGTTTAAAATTCTTGTAATTTTGTTTTAATTATTTTTTTTTATTAGAACATTCATTTTTTTAATTAAAATTTTACTAATTGGTTACAAGTTTCCTTTTTTTAAGACATCATTTTGATAAAAAAAACTAATTTCTATGGTGGAAAATGTTACTATTTTCGTACAAAATTTTTTTTTGTCTTTTTTTTCAGTGAAAATTTAAATATTATATTAAGGGTTGAAAATTGATCTTTTTTAGTTAAAAGGGTATTTATTTTATTAAAAAATTGTCTCCATTGGTAGAAAATTCAATTCTTTCTAAAAAATTATTATTTTTTGTTGAAAATTGATCTTCTTCTGTTGAAAATTTAACCATTTAATAAAATCTTGAACCTTTTTTTGTTTAAAATTATTTTTTTTAACTCGAAATTTAACAATTTCTGTTAATGATTTATTATTTTAGTTGAAAATTGATCTTTTTCTGTTAAAAATTCAACTATTTGGTAAAGTCTTGAACCTTTTTTGTTAACATTTTTTTTCAGGATTTATAATTGTAGTTAAAAATTGACTCCTTTGGTTCAAAACGCGTTGGTTTTTGTTTAAAATTATTTTTTTAACTCGAAATTGAACAATTTCTGTTAAAGATTCATTATTTTAGTTGAAAATTGATATTTTTCGGTTGAAAATGTAACTATTCGCTAAAACATTAAACCTTTTTTGTTAAAAAAAACGTTTATTTTTAGGATTCAGAATTGTAGTAGAAAATTCCTCTCTTTGGTTAAAAATTCATTCGTTTTTCTTTAAAATTATTTTTCTTTAACTCGAAATTTAACAATTTCTGTTATTTTCCTTGAAAACTGATCTTTTTCTATGGAAAATTTAACTATTTTCTAAAATTTCGAACCTTTTTTGTTAAGAAAAAAATTTTTTTTTTCAGGATTCATAATTGTAGTTGAAAATTCCTCTCTTTGATTAAAAATTCGTTGCTTTTTGTTTAAAATTATTTTTTGTTAACTTGAAATTTAACAATTTCTGTTATTTTAGTTAAAAGTTGATCTTTTTCTGTTGAAAATTTAACTATTTGGTAAAATCTTGAATCTTTTTTTGAAAAAAAAATTTTTTCAGGATTAATAATTGCATTTGAAATTTCCTCTCTTTGGTTAAAAATTTGTTGGTTTTTTGTTTAAAGGTATTTTTTTAAATTCGAAATTTAACCATTTCTGTTAAAAATTTAACTATTTGGTAAAATCTTGAACCTTGTTTTGTTAAAAATTTTTTGTTCAGGAATTATAATTCTAGTTAAAAATCGACCCCTTTGGTTGAAAATGCGTTGGTTTTTGTTTAAAATTATTTTTTTTAACTCGAATTTTAACAACTTCTGTTAAATATTCATTATTTTAGTTGAAAATTGATCTTTTTTTATTGAAAATTTAACTATTTGGTAAAATCTGGAACCTTCTTTTGTAAAATTTTTTTTTCTAGGATTCATAATTGTAGTTGAAAATTCCTCTCTTAGGTTAAAAACTCGTTGGTTTTTGTTTAAAATTATTTTTTTAAATTCAAAATTTAACAATTTCTGTTAAAGATTCATTATTTTAGTTGAAAATTCACCTCTTGCATTGAAGGCTTAAATATTTTGTTAACAATTGATTTTTTTCTGTTAAAAAGTCAACTATTTGGTAAAATCTTGAACCTTGTTTTGTTAAAAAACCGTTTTTTTTAGGAATTATAATTGTAGTTAAAAATCGACTCCTTTGGTTAAAAATTCGTTGGTTTTTGTTTTTGTTTCTTTTTTTAACTCGAAATTTAACAATTTCTGTTAATTTAGTTGAAAACTGATTTTTTTCTGTTGAAAATTTAACTATTTTCTAAAATTTTGAACCTTTTTTGCTAAAAAAAACGTTTTTTTGAGGATTCATAATTGTAGTTAAAAATTCCTCTCTTTGATTGAAAATTCGTTGGTTTTTGTTTTCGTTTTTTTAACTGGATATTTAACAATTTCTGTTATTTTACTTAAAAATTTATCTTTTCAGTTGAAAATGTAGCTATTTGGTAAAATCTTGAACCTTTTTTTTTAAAAAACCCGGTTTTTTCAGGATTCATAATTGTAGTTGAAAATTCCTCTCATAGGTTACAAATTCCTTGGTTTTTGTTTTAAATTATTTTTTTAAACTCGAAATTTAACTATTTCTGTTAAAGATTTATTATTTTAGTTGAAAATTGATTTTTTTCCTGTTAAAAATTTAACTATTTGGTAAAATCTTGAACGTATTTTGGTAAAAAAAAAAAAAAAACTTTTTTTCAGGATTTATAATTGCAGTTAATAATGTACCTCTTTGGTTGAAAATGCTTTGTTTTTTGTTCAAAATTATTTTTTTAAATTCGATATTTAACAATTTCTGTTAAAGATTCATTATTTTAGGTGAAAATTGATTTTTCCTGTTGAAAATTTAACTATTTGCTAAAATCTTGAACCTTCTTTTGTAAAAAATTTTTTTTTCAGAATTATAATTGTAGTGGATAATTACTCGCTTTGAATAAAAATTCGTTGCTTTATGTTTAAAGTTATTTTTTAAAATATTTGATTAAAAATTGATCTTTTTTAATTGAAAGCTTAACCGCAAAAATGAAACTTGAACTGCTTTATTACACAATTATTTTGTTGGAATGTTGGATAAGCTTTTATAACTTTATTAAAAAATAACCCATACATTTTTTTAATTCTGTTTTTTTTTCAAATAAATTTTCTAAACTGAAAATGAAACTTTTCCATTTATGGTTGATAATTAATCTTTTTTATTAAAATTGCCTTATTGTTTAATTAAAAATGCAACTGTTTGGTGGTAAATTAACTTTTTTTTGTAAATTTCTTAATTTCGAGTTGGATATATATTTATAAAAATTTCATCTTTTGGCTTGAAACTTTTAATAAAAATTTAACTTGTCCATGTTTTGTTAAAAATTTTTCATTCAAGTTTTAAATTTATCTTTCTGGTTGAAAATCTAAATACTTTGTTGCAAATTTGTTTTTGTAGGTCGAAAAATAAAAATTTGGCTAAAATTTCACCCTTTTTTAAAAATAATAATTAGTTTTTTGATAATTCTACTCGTCGCTTGAAAATTTCTTTATTTTGTTGAAAATTATTTTTATCTTTTAATATCAACTATTATATTTTTCATTAGGAATTCATCTTTTTGATGAAAATTCAACTTTTCTTAGTTGAAAATTTAACGTTCATCTTTTTGACTTAATATTTAAATTATTTGTTTAAAAATGCAGCAATTTTTGATTAAAGTTGAACCTTTTGCTATTAAATATTGAACCATTTAGTTGAAAGTTAACTTGGTAGAAAATTCAGTTTTTTGTAGAAAATTTAATTATTAATTAATTATTATTCTGTTTTGTTGTAATAAAATATAGTTTATGAAAATAAAGATTCATATCAGAAAGTTTTCAAATCCATTTACACAAAATTATTTAAAAGTTATATACGAGGATAACTATCTGAAGCTTGAGACCGGTAAATAAATTTTTTATTTTATTTTCTCATAAGATAGAAATCTTTATATCATCTTAACTTCAGAATATTTATTGTCCAGATAGTTAATCTTCACTGATTGTAGATAACGCATCCTGATAAGGACCCAGATCCAGTTAGAAACTTCTAGATACTTTATTGTTATTAATAAACTAACATTGCCACTTGGAAAGGTCTCTAACTTTTTATTATTTATGAAAAAGTCAAGCGAAAATATGTTATAGTCCTTGAAAAAATTGAAAATATTTAGTAACATTTCACCTTTCTTTTTGTTTCAGGTAAGCAAGTCCAATTCATAATTCGTGACTCATTGTTTAAAGGTGAGTCACCTCCTTTTATGTTAAACAATAAATGCGTTGGCAATTCTTCTCTGTAAAAAGTTATTGTGTCCAATAGGGTGGCTCGAAATCGCTTCTTTTTTTTATAGGGCAACACCCCCCCCCCACCCATTTCATTCCAAATCCGAAAAAAGAAATTCCCTAATTTTTCTTTTTTTATTTTACAAATGTAAAATGCATGGGAAAAAACAACTTTTTTGAGATCCAGTGAACAATTTTATGTATCAGACACACCCCTAACCCACCCCCACGAGTATCTGAAAACTACCCTAAAATCTTACTCAAGATTATTAAAATTGGTCTAGTGGAATATTTACTATTATTGTTTGAATAATTTTTAATTATTTAAACAAATGGAATTTGTTAAAAAAAATTTTTTGGAATATTTGTTTCTTTTTCCCCTTAAAATGATTAGTATTAGTCTATTGGAATATTTAAAACACTGGTTTATTAATTTTTTATTGTTTAAACAAATCTTTCTTGTTTAATTTTTATTTTTAAATTCGTTTTCCCCCTAAAATTGATTACTTTTGGGCTGGTGGAGTATTTTGTAACATTAGTTCATTATTTTTAATTATTTAAACAGATTCTTAGTTTAATAGTATTATTAGTTAAAAATTAATAATAATTTATTGTTTCAACAATAGAAAAATATTTGAAAATAAATTAATGTTAATTGACAGAAATAAACTGCCAATTCAACGATTTTTGGGAAAAAACAACACTTTTACACGAATGGGATTTGTTTAAATAATTAAAAATTAATTAAACGATTTCTGTAAATATTTCACTGTACCAATATTAATAATTTTAATTAAAAAACTTTAAAAACATAAACACAACAAATTCCATTTGTATAAACAATTAAAAATTAATGAAACAATGTTAATAAATATTCCACTACACCAATAGTAATAATTTTTAAGGGAAAAAAATTTTTTCGGAAAAAGATTACTTGAACAATTTATACTTGTTTAAATAATCAAAAATTAATAAACAAATGTTAATAAATATTCCACGAGACTAATAGTAATCATTTTTAGGGGAAAATCGAATTTTCAAACAAGATTATTTAAAGAAATTCCATTTGTTTAAATAAATTTATGTCACATAATGGAAATAAATTGCCAGTTCAAAGAATTTTGGAAAAAAAAATTTTACACAATTGGGATTTGTTTATTTAATTAAAAATTAATTAAACGATTTTGTTATATATTCCACTGTACCAATAGTAATAATTTTTATTTAAAAACTTCAAAAAAAACAGAACAAATTCCATTTGTATAAACAATTTAATAATAATTAA
>JAAAKG020140365.1:0-12122 GCA_010014905.2 Druon quercuslanigerum | reverse complement strand
ACCGTGTCGAAAGCTTTTTCTAGGTCAACAAATGTACAGAAAACTTTTTTGCCCACTCTCAAACTCTTTTCTGTAATAAACTATAACTTAAAAATAAAAGTCAGACTTATGTACAAAATACTTTCAAACACTCTACTACTTATGGGTTAAAGATTATTCATGTGGACAAAATTTAAAAAAATATCGTCTTGAGCATGCATTTGGTTGAAATTTGCGGTTTAAACGCACATAATGTAAAGAATCACATTATTGCTGCAAATATTAACAGATTTTTATGAATCTTTTTTTACAATTTCTTGTAATTATATAAATATATTCATTCTGTTAATGAAATTAAATTAATCAATGATTTCATAATGTCAGTTTTCTTAACTGGCCGAAATTTCATAACAATGCCCGGGTTCATCCGTTCCGGATAATTCGACTCCCTCCGAAGAGTCTGCCAACTGGAGTCTAAAGAGGATGAACAGGCTCGCTGTGGACATACATGTACAGCTATGTTTGAGCTACACTGCTATTTAAGTGCTATTGTTCTCATGTTTTTTATTATTAAACAAATTTAAACATTTTAGTAAAAAATCGGGTTTTGCTTCGAGATATGGTTATTTAGATGAGGTGTGCAAAAAATTAGACAAAGACATTCAACCGTTCGGCTTCAAAAATCAGAACCGATTACACATTCTGATAATGGCCCTTAAATGTTCATGGGCGACTGAAAAATTCGTATACCATAGGAAAAATCAAAACATGCACATTTTTTTTATTGTAGTCATTTTTCAGCTAGCTAAAATCAGTTGTTCCGCTTGTGAAGTTTAACACGCGAAAATACATCTTTTTAAGTTCAATTTCTTAAAAAAATTTATGAACCAAATTATTTAATCTTGGAGTTATTTGTTCTCTAAGACTTTATGATGCTTTTTGTCAACTTTTCGTATTTCAGAAATTTTATGTAACAATCGCACAAAAAGAAGAATTCTACTAAAATTGCAATGTTTATGTTTATTTGAAGAGAAATTTGTCAAAGGTTTCCTATAAGAAAACTGCTTCGCCCATGCAATAAGCCGCGCATAGTCGATTTTTTTAATGATTCGATGTATAAAACTGACCCTAAAGGTGGTGGCAGAACAATAAAACGTTAACTATCAAGTATAATTTTTTTAGGAATCCTCAGAGTCGACTCATAACTTTGATATTACTTTTCACAAAATTTGGAAAACATTATAGTGATTTGAAAAATGACTACAACAAAACAAAAAATAGGCATATTATGATTTTGCCTATGTTATATGAATTTCCAGTCGCTCATGAACATTTAAACAGAGGCTTTTTTGGACCACCCTGATTTATTCAAAATCCATATATCGTTGTTAGTGTTGTCTACATCAACATCAGTTCTATGCTTATTTAGATATGTATCCATATATTACTCATGTCATAATGTCATTAAAAAAATCGAAATTGAAGTTTTTACACCTTTCGATAGTTTTTGAGTTTCTTTTTTAATGAAACCATCGAGAAAAAAAAGTTCCGGTGCGTTAGTATTGCCAATAATTGAGTTGTTAGTTACCCGTAAGTCGGGATGAGCCGCGTCTACGACGCTGATATATGGTTGAGAGTGACGTGGTAAGGGGAGAGGGAAGATTTCGTGAGTATTCCCTCTCTCTTAAAAGTCGGTTCTGTCGGGTTGATTTCGAGCGTTCATCAGGAAAAATCTCAATTTTCCGATGAGGCCCCTTTTTTCAGGCGCACGTCATACACACTCGCTCGAGAATTCGCGACCAATATATAATCGTGAAATGAAAATGTGTAATGTACTTAGGATTCGTCTTCTTCTTAGTCTCCGCCATGTTTTTACTATCGTCCCTGCAGGCTGGCCTATTCGAGTAACGTGGTTAGTATGTTCGCACTGTTGCCGCTGCAAAAGCAGGCGCGATATTTAAATTTGATAACGAGCGAATGCTTTTTCTGCAGAAAACCCCGGAGAAAAAAAGCAAAATATGTACTTTCATTATTAAAATTATTAACAATTATTATTTAAAAAAAATTCATTTACGTTTTATAATGATATTGTATACTAATTATAATATTTATTTACATAAATTTTCCCATTAATTTTATAGATAGGGTTTAGTAATATTATCTATTAATTACCATTAATAAAATTACTATTAGGAAAAATATATTCATAGTGTCATTATAACATACATTTTAAGGTTAACACTAAAGCAGGCTGAGCAGAAATCAGAAGCCTGCAGGCCGAGCGAGCAGGGAGGGAAGTACTCTCGACTCGATAGGTGGCGCGCAGATGAGCAGATAGGGAGGGAACTTTTAGTACATGTAATAATTTTTTTCACGACTGATAATTTTTTCTAGGTCAAGGTTCATGTGTACAGAAATTTAATTTAATTTAATTACCGTGATACCTATGTCGACGTATACTTATTTCAGATTTAAATAAAATATGGAAATCATTGGTATTCAAAAGCTAGGAAGACAAAACGCGAACTGACTGATAATTCGGGTTTTCTTGAAAACATAAGCTTAATGATACAAGGTAGGAAGTCCAAATCAAAAGTAATGAAAATTGCCTAGCTTTTACTGTTTTCTTAAAAATCTACACATCCGGGCGAACACGCGTCCACGTGAATTTGGGCGAGACCCCCTCGGTCCCTTTCAGCCTGGTATCTGTTTTTCCATAGATTTAATTGACTTATTTTCAATGTTATTTTTAAATATATTTTTATAACATCTCTTAACAAATTCGTTCTACGAATGTTAATATTTGTTTTTTACGAATAAAAAAATGCATTATTTTTTCGAAATAAAATAGAAAATACAATTCTTATGAAAAAGATTGGTCGTTATTTTTTGCGTAATAAACATTTGAATTCTTTACTTTTCGAAAAAATTCAAAAAGTTGTTATTTTACTCTTACAGGGCATTCAAAAATCCATGTTCTTCCTCCTCTTGACTGTTTCATATCACGCGTTGTTTCGCTCTAAATGTTCATTTTTGTTTGTTTTCTTGGATTTGGGAAAATGCTATAACTAATGCTCTTCTTTTTATCAAAAAAAGTCACGAGCTTGAATTGATCGAGTTCTCGAGTACTATTAATAACTATTAATAACAGACGGACCTTTGTAAAAATCGTTTTTTTTAAATTGAAAACGAGGTCTGATGAAAACCGACTTTTGTGGCTAGAAATGTACAAAAAAACGCGGTTTAAAGAAAGGCGTAGTAGAATGTCGGGAATACCTGCTCATTGATTGATGCACAGAGAAACTGATGCTGCTTTGGAAAAAAAGATTTACTAACTCATCTGGAAAACATCGTGCGACAATTAAGATCTTCACCTTTCAGGAAATTGAGAGCATAAAATCACTTATGTATTTTACATAGATGATATTAAGATTTATGCTAAAAATGAAAAGCGGCTACACCTAGCTCTAGAAATTGTTAAGGAATACTCTAAGGATATTGGAATAGATTTTAGTTTAGATAAATGCTTCAAAGTTTATTTGGAGCGAGAAAAACTTAAAGGCCTCCCCGAAGACCCTGAGCTCGTCGACGGAAGCGCTATACGATACCTTCGTGTTGAAGAAACCTATACATACTTGGGCGAACGTAGATCCCTTGACTTCGGGTTAAGAAAAGTTATGCAGAAGAACAATAGCTTGCAGCTTAAGTCAACAGCTCCTGGGCACGAAGATGCACGGATTGAAGTTGGGCAGGAAAGGTTTGATTTTAGCGGGTCAAGACTCACGTGCAAAAGACGTACATCTAAAGGCACAATGCGGTACTAAAAGTATTTTATCGTCATCTCTGCCAATCTTACGGCATTAGACCTGATACCGTTGCCAGAAACGGTTCCGTGGAAATAGAGTCAATTGCCGAAAATAAGAAGCGCTGAAATTTCTGTCGCGCACTCGAGGCCTAATATCGTTTTTCAAGACTTCGAGGAATGAACGATTTTCGTTATGGAAGTTTCGGCACCAGCTAACAAGAACATCACGGTCAAGAAGAATAGTTAAGAAGAAGTCTAAAAAGTATCCCTGCGTTTCAACGAAATACTAACACATTTGATGGACAAATTCAGAAGGCAGTCATCCTTCGGTTGCACCGTATCCACGGGGTGCACGAGACTTTTACCGGACTGTCGTATGCAGTTTTTGGCAGACAGTAACCACCTATCACATGGTCGTGAGCAGCTCACAGCTGAAACTTTACCGCGATTTCGCTGGGAGAAGGTGTGATTTCCTAGAATGGAATCTGCTTACGGTAGAATCCCGCGGGTTGCCTTATGATAAACATTTAATTATATATATTATTTCTTCATTTTGGTGAGAGAATTCAGCTAGCTATACCATTTTCCAATTTTTCAATAGTAAGAAGTTTTTTATGCAAATGTTCATAATTTTAAAGCTTTTTTCTACTGCACGTATTTAACGATATTTACATACTAGTAACTTTACTATTAACGTAAAGAAGTTTCAAACTTATATGTTGTTTGTTAAACAAAACACAAGAAAAAAGTGGACATCGACTCGCACGGCGTGCATGACATTGTGAGAATATATCACGTGATAGGGTTACTATTTGTTGTTCCTTGTTCTTAAAAGTAGCACCGTTTTTTTAGTCTTAAGAGGTTCAACTGTATTTCACGCCTTCTGCGGATGACAAACGCTGCCTCAGCGTAATAAAGGTTTAGAAAGCAGAGAAATCTATTCGTCATTTCCCTTTATTTTTCTTCCGACAAAAAATCTTGATCCTTATGACTCGCTCTGTCCTTAAAAACGTTTTTGACCATGATCGCAGACGGATCCCCACTCAGAATTAGCAAATGTAGTGCTTCTAAGTTAAATCAGAATCAGTTAATTTTCAATTTGAAGTTGATCATTCTCAATTTACAGTTTTTTATGGATTGAAATTTTATGTGTTATTTACTTTAGTTCTACTCTAACAATAAAGATATAAATAATTAAATTAATATTAAATTATATAATTATATTATATTCAATTTCAGTTAATGATTCATTTATAAATGGATAAAGTTTTATGTGATAAAAATACGAAGGTAGTTCTGTAATAATAGGCGATCGTTGCGTAATTGGATTTAAAATAGACATTCTATGAAAAAAATGCACACCAACTAAAAATTACGTTTAACATATTTTAATAGTTTTATTTTCGACAGATTTACTCAAGCAATGAAAATGAAAATAGTGCCATTTAAAGAATTTGTAGGAATTTCTGAAGAAGTGGACATAGTACAAACATTTTTCGATACTGTTTTCCCTAAATCTTACAAACGACCTCCACTGGATAACTTAACTGAAGATTTGACGTTTTTTGACCTTCGCGTGCAATTAGTATCATTCTATGTTATGTGGAGGTACAACATTTCTAAAGAAATCTTAGTAGCAAAGCCGACTTTACGGAAAGCAATCTTATTTAAGAGCTTGAGGAAGATCAATGATTCAGTGGAATATCTAATAAATGATTTTGGATGGGAACTTGAAAAAGTAAGTATACACTGAGCCAAATGCTTTTTTTACATTTAAATTCTAGATTTTTACTATAAAAAAGATTATGCGCGAGATTTGATAAAACATTATAAAATATTTACATTGATATAAATTATATTGGTAAAAACAAACGTGATGGAAAATAACGATTAAATTAATAATTGAAATTTAGATAATTGTCACATGTCACCATGTGACATGTCTCGTTACCCCATCCCCATAATTCGAGCGCGAACCTCCTCGTTAGCCAGTTACTGATTCATAACTTACCGCCATTTACATTAATGAACCTTGTGCATCGAAATTTGAATCACTCATGCTACAATACTAAAATAAATATCCGTACCAATTAATTTTTTAAGCTTTAGTGGTAAGTTTCTTCTTCTTACTTGTGGTTTCTTGATATTCAGCAAGAGGTCATGACGAAACATAAAAACGTTTTAATGAGTTTCCCCACAATTTGAAGAGTCATCCTTAAGAATACGTAATCGAAAGCGTTATGCAAGTCTATACCCAGAACGAAACAACTACAGCCACAATACGCTGCGTGAAGGTGGGCAGCAGAATATAAACCACTGTCCGTGTTAAGTTCAGACAATATACTTCACCCAATTAATCAGCTATAAAATAATTTTAGAGCTTTTAAAGGGATGATTACATGACAGTATTTCCGATTTTTTCTCCACATGGTGGATACTGAGCTGGTATTCTGCCGAGCATGCAAATTAATGACGGTTGAACAATTAATACATTATTAATTGAATTTACATGACTTAACATATTCGAAAAAGAGAGCAGTAGCTCACCTGGAAACCCTCTCGTCGACAGACAATTTTTAAATAAATTAATTGAGGTTTAAGAGTTAACTTTTAAATTGAAATGGATGTCTCGTAATGCGATACCCATACTAAAGTTGACGTGATCAGAGAGTAAGAAAAGGTGGACACTTCTTTCCTCTCGGACATTAACGGACGTTATGTTATGCACAGATGAGCGATAATTAGTCGGCACTAGATCTACTAATATATGGATCAAAGACATGGCGCTACGCCTTTAGGCTGGGCCTGAGTGTAGTGACGAAAATATCAGACGACAGTTCCTGACCTAAGGAGACTGAAATGGCTAACCGCGAGCTGCATGTGGAATTAGTTCCAGCATTAATACGTCTAGGCATGATACTCTTGATCCTGACAGCCCATTGTTCTTTAAGTTAAGTGATGAGCTGACTCGCCGAAATCAGATCTTCTGTGGTTTGAGTTCACAAACTGTCATCTAGGTCGCTCGTAAGCGTTGAGTGCAAGCCCTGTGACTCCGCAGTCATCGCGCAAAATAAGGAAGCATAAAAGCGATTGTGACCAGTGTTTGTTATTTAGATTTAAAGATTGTCCATGATAGCATGATTACTTCTAGGTTCCAAAGTTAAGAGATTCCTAATCTTAAAATCAGCTGGTAATATTGTGATCCTCTGTACACGTCTTATCTGAGTAGTTATTAGTGATTTAAATGTAAAATAATGAATTTTTTGTACCGTATCAAAGGCCACGTTACAGTTGGTATGAGACCTTAGCTACGGCTGTATCTAGGGAGCCTCGAAATATTTACCTGTGGTAATCTTCTTTGGGAATCTTCCTCTAAAAATATATTTCAGGTGTCGTCTAGGTTTATCTCTGAGAATTTGAAATTATGAAGTGCAGATATTGGTAAGACGATTATAATGGGGTGGAGTTGGATCTCACTTTGCGGGGGGTATTACGCCCGAATTACAAATGAATAAAATTAGAAATATTTGTAGAAGATTTTAATGGTTAGATACATTTGCAATCAACTTGAGTATAAAAAGAAGTTAAAAAATGGTGTTTTATACAATTGTCAAACTTACTAATCTACAGAAAATTGTTAACACTTAAAATTTAGCTTTGGTACACCTAATTTAAATTAAGTACCTAATTAAAATAGAACCTGGATTGAATCACGGTTTCGGGCATGACCTGCAATTGGCCTTGAAGCTATTTCCAAGGCCTCTAAACGTAAACAGTGAGGTAAGTGTAACCATTATTATATATAATTTAAATAAGCATGTAACGAAAATATTCATCGTTTTTTTCGCGAAAAAAAATCTTAGATCTATAGGAATGACTCATCAGACTAATTTTAATCTAGAAAAAGGATATATACACATTTTCTAGTCTCCAGCTTACACTATTTTCAACAAAGAAAAATGTTAAGATTTAAAAAATTTTCTGGTGTTTGGTAAATCTGAGATTCCATTTCGATAGATATTGGGATCCACAAAAAACAATTTTACTATAGTCATTTATAGTAAAACTCAGAAGGAAAAGCTAGATATATTTTATATTGAGTGGAGTACCTGTGAGTACCTGTGTAACCCTGATATGAGACGGTTGAAAGAATGTTCCTGCTAGCTGACATTGATAATGCTTACGTTGCTTATATGTTCCTGGCAAGTAGATTTTTATTTACACCCCATAAACTTTTCACCTATATTTCTCAAGCAATCCTGACTTTTGAACTAAGAATAATTTTTTTACACCAAAATTTTTCTCTCCAGATACTTTTCACACAGATATATATTTTTTTTAATGAACTCGACTTTTTTTAACTCGAATGACTGAGTGCTAAATCTTGAAAGCCAAAAATTTTTATAATTTTAAATAATCACCCCAGACAATTTCCGAAGACTAGTTTATATCCTCATCCCTACAGCAAAACTTAAGCACTCCAAAAAACAACCTCTAGTACATTTAAGGATCCCATCTCAGCTGCAATCTACTAAAACAGCCAAACATATTTTTAATTAAAAGTATTAACCTGAAACATCTCCCCGAGACTCTAGTTTATATCTTCATCCCCACGATAATATTCAACCTCCCCCCCTCTAATCTAGTACATTTAACGAGGCCCGTCTGAGCGGCCTTCCACTAAAACAGCCAAAAAATTGCAATTCTAAATGGGGTGTGCTATCTCTGCACGTGCATAGTTGCGACACTTCCAACTTTGTATTTCTAAATTTTAACTCGCTTAGATGAGACAAACCCAATTGTCGACGTCGAAATATAGAAGTGCACAAATGGCCTCGACGTGCATAATTAGACTCCCGGACATTATATTAAAAGTTCAGTAAAAAAGTGTGAAACCAAGTTAAAAGTGTTTTTGGGGGTAATTTTTGGTCAAAAGATCATCCCTAGTTAAAAAAAGTCGAGTTTTTTTTGAAAAATATAGATTCAAGTGAAAATTGTATGAAGAGATAATTGTTTTGCTAACTTATTAAAATTCAGCAGAACTTTCGGATTTTCAAAATTCACGTTTCTCAAAATGTGCGTATAAAAAAATTTTTCCAAGTTTTCAAAATGCAATTTTATTTGAAAAACATAGATCTAAGTAAAAAACAAATGTTTTAGGGTTTTTTTGTGGTCTTCTTGCACAACTCAGCACTACTTTCAGATTATCAGCATCGGCATTTTGAAATTTTCTGTAAAAAAAAAGTATCCCGCGTTTTATTCCCCCCCCCCCCTTGTTTGGAAAATTGCGCCTACCTTTACTGACTATCAATCATATAGCACGTCTCTTGCCCAGTGGCGCTGGCCTATTAGTAGCGTTCCTGCTTGCGACTCCGCTCCTGTGTGGTTGGCATATTTTGGCTAGAATTTTTTTTAATTTATCCACTACAACTAGCAGAATTTTCGTCACTTTCCATGATTTTGTCGTTTTGGAAACACCCACGTGTTACTAAGAGGAACCGCGGAAAGAATAAAAAAAAGAAAAGAAAAAAATAAATTCATTAATAACAATTATTAATAATTTATACTATATTTTCATAATAATACTTAATAATAAATAATAATAGATGATTATTAGTAATGATAATTAATTAATTTATTAATATTTAATTAAAATGAATAATAGTAATAACTCGAATTTTTTCATCATGTGAAAAGAAATCTAGCTACGAGTCGAATGCTATGGAACGGATGGCCTTGAAATTCAACATAAGTAAGGTGAATCCAAACGTAAACAGGCAGATCCGCATGAATCATTTCTATTGGATTTGGACGCATACTGGCAGCTGACGTAACGAGCGCACTGAGAGTGCAGCCCTCGAGCTGTTTGTCACACTTGACGAGAACATTCTCTCTTTTGGCCCCGCGATTTCTCTCATCATGAAACTGGAAATATGTAGGTACATTATTATGTTGGTCCATCTTCCACCCACAGATACTAATTACCTGGTACTTCGCTACTAAAAATGTTTGCGAAACGCGACAAGTGATTTGTACATTCGTTGGTGTCAGTCGTTGTTTCAGAACTCTATATTCTGCTTGCGCATTCGACATAATCTACGAGTATACACACGGAGAGCCTGTTTACAGAGATCAGACAAGCACACTTGAGAGCCTTGTAGAGATTCAAAATTTATCCTGTAAAGCCCGTTTATAGGGTTCCAATATTTATCCTTGAGAGCCTGTTTATAGGGATCCAACATTTATACTGGAGAGCTCGTTTATAGAGATTCAAACATTCATCCTAAAGCGCCATTTAGGGATCAAACATTCACACTGGAGAGCCCATTTATAGGGATTCATCTTTCTTTCAAATGCTAAACCCAATGACAGCGACTGTGACCAGAGATGCAAGGTTTTGATTTTGTGTAAATTAAACCCGAAAGACAAACAAAAATTCAAACACGCACATGGACAAACACATATAAAAAGGTTCAAAATTAAAAGTAAAAAATTTTAAATGTTTTTATCAGTCACCTGCGTCGTACGCGAGATGGCCACAGAAGTTGATTTTACCCGCTCCCATTGCTCACGCCTAGAAAACTCCAGACGATGCGGCACACGTTCAGCAATATCGCATTCTGAATTAGATATAGTGCACTTTTAGTTCACAGCTCTTCCAAGATTCGTACGCACCTCTTATGAACGTTCCCAGTGCAGGAGATCACGATTGTGGATTGTGACCTTTTTCGCCCTCCACACGGTCAGGATTTTCTGCTTCAGCTCCGAATATTTCTGTATTTTCTCAATATATCGGAGCCTAATGTTATTGTTAAGGGGAATGCTTTTTTAAATTATTTTCACGTGTTGAGCATTTTTATCTAACCAGACGGCATTTGGACAATTGTGTCTGGCTAGGTGGTCAGTCAGTATAGTCCTGTCCCAGGAAAGGAGATAGTGTCCGTTCTCAAGTACTTGAACTGGGCTATGATTTTGAAAAGCTTAAGTATTTCTAGTAAACTAGTATTTAGGGCAATTAGTTGGTGCATGATCTCAGTATGTCCACGCGTATTCTTGCGAGGCAAGCATCGTACAGCCATCAGTAATATGCTCGATGTTTCTATTGGGATCTTCACAAAAGCGGCATCTGCCAATAAGTGCCGCCATACTGAGGATGAGTTTTTGGCAATTCCTCATCTTGATGACCTTTTCCTGGAAGGCAATGACAAATTCTTCCGTCTCCGGAAAGAGTTCTGCCCGTCTTAACCAGAGGTTCGAAGTATCACTATCCACGCTAGGCAGATCTAATGTTTGGGGGTGTTGCTTGTGCAGCTAGCTGTTCAGGGTTGAGATGTCCGATGTTCTGGAAATCAATGATCTGCCAGTTTCAAGAGGGTATACGGGTCTACTCTATAGATCTATTCGTAGAGTGAGATGTTAGTCCTGTTTTGGAAATCTTTGCGCAATTTCGTAAAATGAGAGTTACACAATCTATGAACAATCAAGATCTCTTTGCCTCCAAACTTGCGTGGCAGAATTATTCTCTATATAGCTGCCCTTTCACAGCACATTCCGTGCTCAGACATTTTAAAGCGGATGATTCTGTTAAGCGTCTCGAGGTCAGTCATGGACCAGCTAACTAAACCAAAGCAGTATTTTATGAGAGGAATGACATAGGTGTTGATTTCTTTTTTGATGTTCTTCACACTAAAGCCAGACGCTAAAAGCAGTCTAAGGCGACCCAGAAAAGCAGTCTCAAGTGCCTTTTAAATTGCAGAGAGGAGCGGAGCCCTCGCCTGCAATATGCCAAGGTATCTGCACGATTCTACATCATTCACTGCCTCAAACAGAGGGCGGTCGTCCAGTATCAGTGAAGCATTTATCTTTTCACAGGAGACATGCAGCTTTCTGTACTTGTCAACAACCAGAGACATCCTGAAGTCATAGGAGAATTGCAGCACGATTCCATGCAGACTGTTCAGTTTAAACTCTAGGACTACCAGCATCTACCTTTTCTGGAATCATATACGTTACGCCTTCCATCATAAAAAGGGCAAGTGATCACGTGGCGAGTCAGTCGCTTCATTATGTCATTCATCGCCATATTATTAGAATTAGTTGTTTCAATCGAGTAGGAAAGGTACTTAATATTACCGAGGTCATTCAGTGGGATATATATATATATATATATATATATATATATATATCCCTTAAATGCCACACGGGGTCCATTGGACCCCATGGCTTTTTCAATCGCAAATATTTCTATAATGCTTGCTTACCATCTGTCTTTTGGAAAGCTTAAAGGTTCATCCGCAAATTGTGAGGTGCATAGAGAAATTGATGCAACTTTGGAAAA
>JAAAKG020140364.1:0-12122 GCA_010014905.2 Druon quercuslanigerum | reverse complement strand
ATCGTAAGAACTTTGCCAACTTATCACTCCACGAACAAGATTTTGGATGTAAAGCAGAATGGAACTTTCATGCAACTTTATATGGCAAAGGGCCTTGCGATGGTATTGGTGGCATTATTAAAAGAGCTGCTGCTAAAACAAACATTCAGCCTTCATACGAGAATCAGATTACTAATGCTAGTCAAATATAAGAAGAATTTTAGAACAAATGCATTGCAAATGGATAAAGTGAGAAAGCTGCACCAGGAAGGAAGGAAGCTATATGAAATTGTTAAAAAGAATGGCATAAAGAGAGATAAGGCAAAAGGGCAGGAGAGCATCAGAGAGTCAAATTTAAAAGAGAACTATATGTGGATTATGCTAAGGGAGAGATAGCAATATTTATGTGAAAAAGGAGAGAAAGGAAGCCAGAAACTCACAGGGAAAATGAGATGTGAATGAATAGAGAATTATAATAACTTCTGGTCTTCTAGAGAGAAGGGGTTGTGTGAATTGTGCGGGAAGGTGGACGCAAAGTAAGTAGGGTGTTGGCTGAGATGGAGAAGAAGAGAAGGAAGGAGGAAGAGGAATGGAGAATGGAAAAGGAATAGAAGATAATTACTAGGTATTAGCCATGGATGCAAATCCTTACATGCGAGTCAAATCGTGAAAGTAGTGACATGCGTGCGGACGAGCGAAGCGACGAAGAGTCGGCTATAAAAGCGAGCGGCTTAGTAGACAAGTCAATTTTTTAACGCCAGCAGCCCGAAAAAATCTGTGTCGACTTCAATACGATGATCCGGCAAAACTCACGTGCACCCTTGATACACGAAACTACCCAAATACGACTACCTTCTGCACTTTTCCCGCAAATGTTTTAGCATATTTTTTCACGCAGAGATGCTTCACAGGCTATTAACCAGTGAAAGCTTGGCACCTTTAAGAGCGCTGATGATAAGGACGATAAATTTGACAGAATATTCCGTGTACAATCGTCCCAACTCCCTTACAAGTTCTCTATACCTCTCTTTCTTTTCATTTTCCTTAACTCTGATGTTTTTGTCAGCTGGTGCCGAAAATTCGATAACAAACGTGGTTTGCTTCTTGAAGGCAAGAAGCACTATGTCTGTTACATTAATACACATGCTTTGTATATTAAGTAAAAATCTTTTAACTTTATTTTAATGAGTAACCCACTTAGTGTAAGAACCGATACATGGTCAGACACACTGTAACCTAAAGTGTCTTGATAAACGTATCACCTATGGTTAAATTAATGACCATACTCCTGAAAGGTAAAATAAAAGAGAAGAGATATGCAATTGCCGATCACCAGTGACAACGGCAGACGTTAGTCATTATATCTCACAGCAAGGCTCGCGAATATCAAATGACCGACATTCTCAGTTCACGTAAATATTCTCCATTCGAGAAAATTGAAACCAGCACGCATTAGGTAAAAACATGCTATTTCAGTTTTAACTTAAAACAAGCTAAGGAATTCCGAAAACTCACGGATGTTGTAACAGTTTTACCGATACACATGTTGTGACAATTTTACCGATACAGGAACGTTCTCGCATCCGTAAACCTACAGGGATGAAGCACTGTAGAAAACTCGATCCTCGTTTGTATCAACGTCTTTAGTCTCAAACAGTTATACTATCCGCTCCATCTATGTGAATGAACAAGTTGGACAAAGTTGCGTACTTCAGCGTCAAATTTAAACCAGTTACCGTGTTCAATTCAAGTACTACGTCCCGCTGTGTTAAGATTTGTGATAAGAACTCAAGTGTGGATTGGGCAGCTGTTTAGGGCCCTGTATCGCACTATTAATCGTAAATCGTGCTTTTGCATTGAGTTCACTGCACAACCATCAGATAGGGTTTCGTCGCTGCCCTACAACAACAACGGAGATACAATCGACAACGCAACTCTCTCTCTCTTTCTCTCGCCTTTTTCTCAAAGAGAAAAGTATACGTAAGTTAATATTTGTAACTATTTATCCATTCTGTGATTTTATAATAAATTTATTGGTCACCCGATCACCCTTATTATTTTTGAACACTGTATATCAACACAGCTCCCATAGAGCTGACAAGTGACAGCGTACCCACAAACAAAATAAACTGTCAGGTCTTAGCATCCTGACATAATCAGCACCCTGGTCTCTCTCTTACCAAATGTCCCATACTACCCTCACCCATTTGCTCGGGACGTAACAGCTGATTTAGTGGCATGTTCATTATTAAAGTCGCATCTATATAACAATAGTAAGCAAATTCAAGAAAAAGGGTATAAACTAATTATTTTAGAAAATGAAAAACTTTTGTTAACCTAAATCATTTTATTCGGTCTTGATAAATTCCCAAATTCAACCGTGGCATAAAAACAAGCTACAGTGCGCTACACCTTTTAATTGTCTCTATCATTTAGATTCCTAAGAGTCTAGAAAAAACAAGATTAATTCCATTGTAAGAATCTCTCTTTCACAAACTGATCACTCGTGGATGGAAATTCTACAACATAATTAATATTTCCAAATTTATTCAATTTCAACGACGAAAGAAAGTTAAAATTAAAAGCCCTTAATTAATAGACACAATAAACATCTTCCCGTTCATTATTAAACGAATCACTTGTGTCTAACCTTCACTACCTCTTTCTACTCAACGAAGGTACGCGTTTCCGATCAGTCCATTTACCTACATTTAAGCAACGCGTTTAATCAATTCATGAATAATAAGGATGCATTAATGAATTATGGGAATTAATACAGTTTCCTATACCTGTGACAAGAAGCAGATAAGGGAATTTATATCAAAATAACTCCTCGAGAAAACACATGGATGAAATTATTCTAACTTTTGTGGTCATATCATAGAATTAGTTGCAGCAGTCTAACCACCGCCGCTTTTTCTACTGAACGCTTAAAGCACCTGTCAGTCAGTAACCAAGCGTGACTATAGTCACATCTTGTACGTTAGTGACGCTAGAAGTGAGACCGTCTAGACATTGCCGTCTTATTCTACTAAACGAACGAGACACCTCGTTGGCAGTAATCTACGCGAATATAGTCAGGCAATCCACTCGTTTTGCAACAGACAGTATTTCATTTAAACTGATGTAAGCATAAATTCAATCTTTGAAACAAAAATTCCATTTCTATAATTATTCTATGAATTAAACATTCTAATTCTGTCCACACATCCCTATTCATAGACACTCACTTGCATTTAAAAATAGACAACCCAAAGTAAATACAAACTTTTAGAAAATGCCTAACGACTCAAATAAAACCTAATTCGGTGGCGATGTCAGCCGTACACTTAGTGAGGATATGATGACATCCATGGCAGAATGTTTCGCTGTACAGCAAGGAGTTGTAAATATCCCCAGTTATGACGGAAAAAATATGCGCGTAAGAGACTTCATTTAAGACATTATAAATGGTGCATCATCCGTGCCAGCTAATTGTGAAAAGCAATACCTTCAGGCAGTTATAGTTCGATTAAAAGGTGCGGCAAAAAACTCTATTCATGGGAAAAATTTTATATTCGTAAATAATATAATAAAACATTTAAAAAAGCGTTTTTCTACTCGTAAAACCGATGCGTGGTATTTGCATTTAATTTCGACCATCAGGATTAGTCGTGAAGAAAACGTTAGTGAATTTTTTTAACGGATAAATTTTATAAAATCAGGATCCCATACGGCCCTTAAAGAAAAATATCCAAATGTCGAACCACTAATACTCCCATTAAATGACTGCGCTCTCGAAGCCTTGAAAAGAGGCCTGCCTGATAGCATTTCGGGGTTGGTCGAAGCACGTAATCTCGAGAGCCTAGACACAGCCTTAAAAGTTGCGCTCGAATACAAGGCTAGAAAAAAATTCAATCCTCACTACTCAACAACTGATTATCACGAACCCTGGTATTATTCACCTAGCTACTCAGATGCAAGGGACTGTAATCTTAGACCACAAGCGCTATTCACAAGAGCTCCTGATTCATACCGAAATTGGGATCAGAAACCTTCTCACTCGGGGATAATGAAACATCCTTATTCACCGGGAGGTTCAAATTATGCTAGTGAAAACAAGCCACTATATCCAGGACAAGGTCAACATCATTATTCATGGTCAAGGGATCCTAGCCCCTATGTCCTTTTTATGACAACTTCCGATACACCTTGAAATCCGTATCACAGACGTTCTCATATACCTGAATTTCCAAATGGTGTAACTGAGAACAGTTCTTATTTTTCATCTAATGACTTTTCAACACAAGAGTGTTCGTACACACGCTATTCCTATTTTTCAACGAATCCGTTACAAAATACTGGATATCGCAATACCTACTATCAGATAAATGAGATTAATCCTCAGGACTTTACATACTTTTCGCATTTAAAATCGCACCCCGCTCTGCGAACAGACGCCGCGACAAGCGAGATGAAGAAAACGCGTCAAACGAGCACAGAGATCTAGAAGCGTCATACAATAATACAGTTTTTGATCAAATACGAACAATTTTCAATGCTAAAGGTAATTTAGAATTCCCAGCCGTGGAATTTTCATCCCCTGGATTCAATAAAATCAAAGCATCTTTTCTAGTTGACCCCGAAGCCGACATTATTTTTATAAAATCAGATGCCTTAAACTAAGAATTATTAGTAAATAAAAATGAATCCATAGACATATCAGCATGGGCTCAAACTAAAATTAAAACTATAGGCACGACAAAACTGCCCATAGAAAATTCCATATTGAGTTTTCACGATGTCGTTATAGATTTTTCTCTAAGTGCAGATAAAATTTTACAAAGAAATTACCTTCGACAAGAAAATGTTCAAATTTTATTTAAGAAAAATTATCTAGTTACACATTTGAACCCTTCAGAACCTATTCCTTTTATCTATAAAGAATTAAAATTTGCGCCGGATTAGATAATGGACAATAGAAATACGCGATCAAAACAAAAATTTGCTATAGAAGACGCAAATGTCTTTAAACTAGATAGTGAAACGGAATTCAATCAAAAATTCAATTCAATTATAGCCCAGGATGAAAAGAAAACAAATGAACCTAAAACTCCAGAAGAATCAACCATTTAGTCTTTTAGTTACTGTCCATAATTTCACATCCATGTAAATCAATCAAAAATTATAATAGCAAACCTCGTAGATAACTCTATCACTAAAAAGTTTCCTCCGCGTACGGTAGGATACGCAACGCATGTCGGACCACTTCGTTATGACAAGAAACGACGGGAGAGTCTAAGGATAGGTTTTTTAAAACCACCCAAAACGCGATTCGAATATATAAATATAACCGAAAGGCTTAAAACATCCTTACCATTCACATTAATATAAATTTCTTTTTACAGAAGGAGAAGCACAAACGCTCACCTAAGAAACCAATTATTGGTATAATGTATCACTCTCTATACATATACATATTACCTTGATTAGAGATCTTTTGCACTAGATAGTTGTCCTTTAATAAAAAAAATTTTTTTTAGAAATTAAGTTGATGATTTTGTATCAATTTATTTAGTTACACCTTTAAAATATAGGCAAAGAAACAGTTCAAAATTTTATTTATTTTTATTTTTAATATTGAAAACATGTGTTAAATTAAAAATTTAAGCTAGAAAGATCACTTTCAAAAAATTGACTGATTCAAAACCACAAGAAAATGGAAGGGAATTGAGTTCATTGAATTAAATAAATTTATTAATATGAACCTTCAAAGCCGAGAAAATTAATTTGATTCTTATACTTAATAAAAGACATCTGTCTGGATTATATACGGATTGCTATTTTGCAGAAATAGTTTCCTAATACCCAATAATACTCAATACACGATAGTATAGTATAGTAGTAAGCACTAAACAAACGTAAAAGTCTTCTAATGAACTATAAAGAACGTCCTAAAAATTATATAGCAACAATATATACTTTTATTTAGACTATGAAATGTGCAAAATGATGAATGTGATCAAACAAGATTGATGAATTTTTCCTGATCCCTAAATTCAATCAGTTGTAAATCAGAAATCTCTTGGTCAGCTGTCTGCACTACCAAATTTGCACATTTGTCTGGATGGACAACAACAAAAGCAACACTTTCTACGCTTTCATTAAGGACACCAAACAAATTAAGGAGGAAGGACGGAAAAATTAAACAAAAAAAAAGATATTCGAGTCGCAATACTTCACTAGGGGTGCCTCTTTCTGTATATTTTCTTTGTATCTCCGGTCAAAGTGCAGAAACGGAGATACGGAGAAAGGACATGATATCAACATGACAGCATGCTGCATCAACCTATTCGTTGCACTCCTTAAGGCTGTTTTCACCAGAAAAAAGAATCTCCAATTCAGTGTAGAAGGGGGGCTTTACATTGATCTTCGTATGATAAATGCATCATTTCATTATGGCCGCTTCTCAAATGAAAACTGATATTTTTATAATCAGGCTCCACCTGGACAACAGAAGTAAAGCCTACGGGGAGTACAAGATAAAAACTACTTCATTGTACATTATGGATGCCTCTTATATCAAATTTAGTCCTATGCTGATAAGACTTTACCGTCGAAGGAACGGCTTTAATACAAGACCAGTCAGAAACTACATTTGAATTGCAATAGAAGAAGACCTGCAGACTCTAAATTTCTGCAAATCAACTGACTTCTCTCTTCGATATCCTACCATTTTCAAGTCCTACCCTTAAAAATTATCAATAATGACGAATTTTATAATATGGATAAAGATTGCATCGGCATTTCAGAATCTTTAAAAGAAAGTTTTTGTTGTTCGTCAGTCACGTAACAAGTTATAAAATTGCCATTGGATAATCAATGTAATAAATTCTCGAACAAAAAAAATCTAGAGTTTAACCAACATATTTTGGTGAAAAATTAGACAAAAAATATTTAAATCTGTGTGTGTATTTGATAAGAAAAGGCGTCAGTAAGTAATTATACCTAAGCAATTAAATGTGATGGATTAAGAGAATTCATTAGATCGGCTAAGAAAAGAAAGAACTATTCTATGATGATTTTGAGAAAAGTTACATTAAAATTGCTATAATTGATACCAAGAACCTAACTAAAGCATTATTATAATTTTCTATTTGTGCTAGATATAAGCGCCCGCAGTGAGTGAAACACTATCGCAACTGTCTGGTCCCACCTACAATGACCAGAGAACACCAGTAGCGAGACAACCGTCTGCTGACAAAATGGCAAAAAGAGGAGGAAGACAAGAGCAAAGCCACAGTGTATGTGTGATGTCATCAGACCATGGTTGCTGGCCTGACGAACACTATCCGCTCAAGATACGAAACCGAGAATAAGATGCATAATGTATACAGCAACGCCCATAATCATGATGGCCGCCCAATCCAGACCAAGCAGAAACATGATAAGCAATATACGTCCGCCTGTAGTAAATAAAAAGCAACACCCATGAATAGCACCGTACAGATACAAGCCTGTGAACAAACGCATCTCAAAGATCTACACCAACGCAGATCCACCAGGAAGATCGCAGCGTATATCTATAGACAAGTTAAAAATACGAGTAACTATAAGCTTAAACTAACAATAATTTAATCAGTATTAATTATAGAGGTTTAACGCGGTTCAAAGAAAAAGAAACTTTTACACTTAATACTAGAGACAGCTAATCTAGTAAATTTAGGCTCAAAATTTTCATAAAAGGGGCACGGAAAATAAGAATACAGTAAAAATGTGAGCTGGAGATATAAAATTTAAAAGAAAAACTGAAATACGGGAATATGCTTTCAGTAAAAATACACACACAGAATTCTGGACCAAAAGACACAGAGGAATCACAGAGGAGAATGTAAGAATATACACACTAAGTCACGTACTAGTTAGAAGCATGGCACTCACTCTCATCCAGATGATAATACACGTAAAAACTTACACTAGAAGACCATGATAAAACATCATATAAATAATGTGCTAATCGCAAAGTCGCCTCATAGACAAAATATAATAAATTCACATTACACCTCTATATATTTTAGGAATAGTTTAATAGAGAAACTGTAACTAAATTAAAATCATCGAGGGTGATGATGATTCTAAGGAAAGAGGACTGTTACATACTGCAACTTATACATTTTTTACCTAAGACTAAAATTAGGCGCAAACCTACCTTATTCCACGCGGAACCTGGTAGCAACACCAATTATACCCGCGCGTAATATCGATTCTCTCTGAGTTTGAACCTAACTATGGTAACTGTACTACGGTCGGTAATATAGAAACCACAAGATACATACAGTGTTATCAAAGAGGGATGAGACCTCAGAGAATACCAATGCTTGATCATTGGAACTGTTATCGCCGATATTACAGTAAGAATCTTTTAACAATATTTTAATGAGTAACCCACTTATTGGAAGAATCGATACATGGTCAGACACACTGAAACCTAAGTGTCTTGCTAGAGGTATCACCTATGGTTAAATTAATGACCATACTCCTAAAAGGTAAAGAGAAAAGATATGCGATTGCCGATCACCACGGACAGAGACAGACGTTAGTCACCATATCTCATAGTAAGGCTCGCGAGTATTAAATGACTGACAGTCTTATTGGACGTAAATATTCTCCATCCGAGAAAATCGAAACCAGCACGTATTATGTAAAAACATGCTATTGCAGTTTTAATTTAGAACAAACCAAGCAATGTCGACAACTCAAGGATGTTGTGACAGTTTTACCGATACACATGTTGTGACAATTTTACCGATACATGAACGTGCTCGCATCCTTAAACAAGCACTTATACTGTCCACTCCATCTACGTGAACGAACAAGTTCGACAAAGTCGCGTGCTTCAAAGTCAAATTTAAATCAGTTACCGTGTTCGAGTCGAGTACTAAGTTTCGTCGGCTGAGACTTTCGGTCGACGTTAATTGTGTCTTTCTCAAATAAAGTCCGCTGTGTTAACATTTGTGACGAGAACTCAATTGTGGATTGGGTAGCTGTTTAGGGCCCTGTATCGCACTAATTATAGCAAATCGTGCTTTTGCATTGATTTCACTAAACAACCATCCAATAGGGTTTTGTCGCTGCCCTACAACAACAACGGAGATACAATCGACAACGCAACTCTCTCACTCTCGCCTTTTACTTAAAGTGAAAAGTATACGTAACTCAATATTTGTAATTATTCATCCATTCTGTAATTTTATAATAAATTTTCTGTTCACCCAATCACCCTTCTTATTTTTGAACACTATATATTAACACAGCTCCAATAGAGCTGACAAGTGACAGCATACCCACAAGCAACATAAATTGTCAGGTCTTACCACCCTGACATAATCAGCAACTTGGTCTCTCTTACCAAATTTCTATACTACCCTCGCCTATTTGCTCGGAACGTGACATGTTAGAACTTTAGTATGCAACAGAAACAATTGTCAAGAATATAAGGTTCCAGTATATGCCGCACTTCTTATTCTCGACAATTGTATCTATTTTCCTAGGAGCGTTTAGCGTAGCGAAATTAAGGTTAATGCCGTAAGAATGACAGAGACGGTCATAAAGCACTCTTAGTGCCGCATTGTGTCTTTGGATGTAGGACGTTCCCGTATGTGTTGAACAAATAGTTAGTATGTGCCCTACATGCTCGGAATGTGCTTAGCACGCCATGCAGCTATTATCGGGAATGTCTTGGCTCAAAATGTGGTGACGGTATCTTAAGCTGGAAATGACACGATCTTGGCATGCCAAAATAAAACCCTACGTGCCCGACAATAATCCGCGTGATTTAAGATAAGCAATAGTTAGCTCACACGATACTGACTGACCCTCTACATTTCTGTGGACTCCCGGAAGTTTTTTTCTGTGATTTCTATATCGCGGCTTTCAGGAATGAGTACTCGAGATAGATAAGATTTGATGGATTCTGCTCACTCCTGATACTGAAGGTATCGAGGATCATTGGTCGAGACCAATGATTGGCTCGTATATCTTTGGGTTGGTTGAGTTGCCCATATTCGACAGGAGAACTGTGTGGCCTTCCACCAACTGCTCCGGAATATGGCTCTTCCGACTTCAAATATGAGGTGAAAATACGAAAGAGATGGTAGTCGGTTAAAGAAAACTTCTTCAAGCAGATGGTCTTGATACTATCTGGTCCTGGAGCGGAATAGTATTTCATACCTGTCAATACTTCTTTCACCTCCTCGGTAGTGGTGGTTCAGAATTTTTCCTCAAGTGTAGTTATGAAGGCATAACACAGCTCCATGAAGCTATTTATGTGTTTTCAGTCTTCATTAGGTCTATGTTGCACTTCGCAGACTTCTGTCTCAAAGACTTCGACCTCCTCTAGTTTGGGCGGGTGGTCCACAGCAACTAAAGGGCTTGAAAAAGTCGAGATGGATCAGAGAAAAACTGTTGTTTTTCTCTGTACCAACTCTTTATCCGCTCTAGACTTCTCTTCACGTCAGATAGTATCAGATAGATGATCCGCAGCTTTGACTTGTTAAGTGTGTGATAACGTATCCGGAGTTCGCGTGCGAACTTTAAAACCTTGGCGGTAAAATTGCTGCTAGATCCTAGCATAGTCAATCGCACATTGAATGCGGGACGCGTACTGTCTTGCCCAGAATATATGTATGGCGAGTTGATGCATTCGTCTTTTGGTCTTATGATCAACCGTTGGTTTTGTTTTACCGTTTGCATCAGCTAAAGCTCTCGCTACATCATACACACAAAAATTGATAGTCTAGAGGTCGGATTCTTCGGAAAATTGTCCACGAAGCTCTTTATCCATTTCAGCCAGATCTATAGGCTTGTAATCTCTCTTTCTCTGATGCTGGCTAATCACCACACATAAGCCTCCACGTCTCTAGTTGGTATATCTGCAGTCACAGTAATATTCTGTAGCCCGTAGGAAATACCTATATCAAATTAACCAAATCCATTCTCAGCTATCTTACATTAAAATCGACAGAAAAGTTCAAATTAAAAATTATCACTTCAGAAAACTTTTCAAGGCTCTATTTAATATTGCCGATACCGGCAGTAAAGTTCTCTGCCGGTACATTATTAAATAACAGGATGCCTTTCCGGTCTCATAATACCTTGGAAAGGAGAAGGGGTTTGACCAAAATTATTTATGTGTCTAGTTACAGGTTTTTCGTTCCTGACCACACGATGCTTCAGAAAGGGAAATCGGTTTGACGAACATTTTTGATGTTACGTGGCACATGGGTTCCCTCCCGCCTCCCACGAGACGCCGGAAAGCGATAGGGCTTTGACAACTATAAAAAAATAATTCTTAAATCATAGGACCTTACTCTAAGGTCTAAGATGTCTGAGAGTACCTTGGGTATGCAAAAAATGTGTTTTCGAACGAACTAAGTCTCACTTTCCATTAATTCAAAGGGTACAAAATGTTTCAATATAATCACCACGTACAGGTTTTTCAAGTCTCGAGTTTATATAGCCACCCTCACAGTAATATTCCATAATCCCTAGCAAATATCCATATAACATTAAAGGAACCAAGTCTCAGCTGCCTTCAACTAAAATCGCGAAAAAAATGTTTATTTAAAAATAATTACCATAAGCATAGGTCTCTAGTTAATATATTTACAGTCACATTAATATTCCAGAAACCCTAGGAACTTCCCTTACCAAATTGAACAAATCCAGTCTCAGCTGCATTCAACTCAAATCGATAAAAATATTAAAAATAACAAGCATTCTCCTCGGGCAACTTTCCAAGACTCTGTTTCTTATATCTATATCCACTGTAATATTCCACAGCTCCTACAAACTTCCGCTATCATATTTACGAATCTCAAATGTCTTCTACTAAAATAAATAACTAAAACAGCCAACAAAACCGACACGACTCTAGTTGATATATCTATCTCCGCTGTAATATTCCGTGATCTTCAGGAATCACCCCTATCCCATTTAAAAACCAAGTCTCACCTTCCGTCTATTAAAAAGGTAAATAATATTTCAAAGAATAGCCAAACAGCATCTCGGAGATCATAGTTTCGTATTTCCAAGATTGCTGTGGGCCAGAATGAAAGTAGGAATCAGAAGATTATTTATCATAGCATGTTACGCGCCAGTTGATA
>JAAAKG020140362.1:0-12124 GCA_010014905.2 Druon quercuslanigerum | reverse complement strand
TTCTATTCTATTCTATTCTATTCTATTCTATTCTATTCTATTCTATTCTATTCTATTCTATTCTATTTTATTTTATTTTATTTTTCTTTATAGTGAAATTTTTATTTAAAAAAATTAATTAAAAACAAAAAATACACAATATAACTAATTTTCAGCCGGATATCCAACTAATAAAGAAATTTTTTTTTGTGAAATTTATGAAAACAAGCAAAAACTACTTAATTAAGGTTTTTAAGTGAAAAAAGATAGTGATTTATATTTTTCTTGGAGTCTAATAGGGAACAAAAGTTTTAAAAAAACAGGGTTTGGAAAATATTAAAACCTTTTTGTAGAAATTTTCAACCTTTCTTCGATTTTAAAAAAGTATCTTTTCAGTGAAAACTATAACAGAACAAAAAAGAAATCTCACACAGAGATCAAGAATTTTTCAACTGAAACAATACGTTTGAAATTACTTAAGAAAAATTATTTTTTTCGAAGTATCTAAAAATTTTTTAAAAAATCATAATTTTTTTTAATTAGTAAAAAATGTTTAATATTATTTGTTTTTAACATTGTATACTTTATATGAAATAAATACTGAATTCTATTTTGATACAAATTGTTCTTTTACAATATTTCAAATTAATTGGGATCGAATATCTGCAGAGAACTTCTCATTAATTTCTAGCTAGCCAGACGAACTGGAGTAATTTAATATAACCTGTTATTTACTGACTTTTGTTATTTAGAGAATAATAATTCAGACTCTCAGCCAATCATTATAGCTTAATTATTAAATAAAATAGATTACCGAAAATTAAATTAATTGCCAGAATAATCGTGATCTAAAAATAAGAGATATAATTATGAGAAAGGTAAAGCAGAATAATCCCATTATTCTTGAAATAGTACCTGCCAGTAGCAAATCATTTATCAAGTCAGACATCCTCTCATTGATTTATTTATTTCAAATCTTGAAAGTAAAACGAATTTTCTGTTTCATCAATTATGCAAGTCACAATTTCTAAATAAGTTATTTTTGTGCCATGAAAATTTATTTTTTAAAGAGAATTTAAATTTTGAGAAAAACTTTTCAAAAAACATAATACAAAATGTACAATTTTTAATATTTTGAAACAAAATTTAGAAGTGCTTGAAAGAGTTTTAAAAGGTTTTGAGGGAATACATTTTTTTTATTATTGCTGGGTTGGGAGAGCAGGAGGTCGAGAAAATAGAGAGAGAAACGTTGAAAAATATTAGGAGAAGAATAGAACGGAAAGAGAAGGAGAGAAAGGACGGAGAAGAAGTGGAACAAGTGCTAAGGAAGGAGTGAAACAAGTGCTAAGAAATATAGATGCTAAGGTAGAGATAGATAAAGTGTGGAGTATAGGAAAGAGTGCGCTAAAAGACGAGAAGATGGTCCTGCGGTCAAGTCCGTGGGTCAAGTGTGGTCAAGTGTGTGGTCAAGTACGGTATAAAGAGAAGAGTTATTAAAAACCAAGACGTCCGGAAACTATCAAAGATAGGAACTGGAGACAGGAAAATAAGAAATAGTAGTGAGAATTTGTTAAGGGATAGAAAAGAGTAAATTGAAGTTTACCAAGAGGTTAGAAATCGCAGGTTCAAAATGAAAAGAGGAAGAATAAAGTAGCAGATCAATGGGGGGAGTGGTTATGGGAGTACAGAAATAATATTTAATATGGAAGAATAAAAAGGAAATAAAAAACACAAAGTAGGAGTAGAGGCAAAGATAGTAGTAGAAAATTAGCAGATAGGGGAAAGGTATATAAACGCTGACGTAAAGGAATAATCAGAAGAGATACGAGAACTGGAGAAAAAATAAAGAAATGATTTAGCTAAAAATTGAAGATTTTAATGTAAAAACAGGATACAGTGAAGGAGGTGAATGAAGAAGAGAGTGATGTAGAAAATCAAAAGTTTAAGATAATTAATGGGAAGGGACGGAAAGGAAGAAGATAGAAACCTCAAACAAGGTGCTGGGTGAGCGGGAGATCGGGAGTGAGATAAAGAAATACTAATCAGTACTGAGAAAAGAATAAAAATGAAAGAGAGGGATAGAGCGAGAGAGAGTGTGTAAGAGAGAGAAAGAGAGAGAGAGGAAAAAAAATATAATGATGAAGGAAAAAGTAGAAGAAGTGCTAAAAAAGATAGATGCTACGGTATAGATGAAGCGCGGAGTGTAGAAAACGACGCGGGCAGGGAAGAGAAAGTGTTACTGGTGAAAATTAAGAAAAGGTAATAAAAGAGGAAAGTGATGATGAACAAGAGGGCGTTATATGGAAGCTCGGAGATAATAGATGATGATTTGAAATGGATAGTAAGGAATATGCAAAATAAATTTAAAAAATACTGGCAGGGAAAGAAATAAGAGATATGGAATGTGGGTCAAGCATAAGGAATACAGATAGAAGGCATTCGAATGAAGAAAGGAAGACTTAGTAAAAAAAATACTTTGAGAAACCAGAAGAAAAAGGAACATGAGATAAGAAATTAAGAAATAGCATTGATCAAAAAGAGATTAGGAATAAAACAGGAAAAATGGAGGATGTATTAAGGGATAGAAAAGAGTATAGTAGATTGTGCCAAGTGGTTAAAAATAGCCGGATTATTATACAGAAAAGCAAGTGTATAAAAAAGGTGGATCAATAAGAAGAGTAGGTAGGGGGCAAGAAAATAATGGTTAACAGGGCGCGAAAATAAAGATATAAAAACACAAAGTAAGAAAAGAGATAAAAACACAAAGTAGGAGAAGAGATGAAAATTGGGTGAGGGAAGTACTAGATAGCAGGAGTTTATGTGAACAGTGATATGAAGAAAAAATCAGATGAGATGAGAGAAATGTGAATGAAAAAAAAGAGATTAAGCTTTTAATATAAGAAGATTTTAATGTGAAAGAAGAAGATAGAGGACGTGGGAACTGGGGAAAACAGCAAAGTGAAAAATCCAAAAATTCAAGAAAATTAATGAGAAGGGACAGAAACGAATTAGGAAAGGCCAAGAAATATTAAGAGAAGAATATAATGGAAAGAGATACAGAGAGAGAAAGAGAGAGAGAGGAAAGCGGAACGAATATAGTGAAAAAGAGTTTAAGATTATTGGGGAATGAACTAAAAAAGGGGGCGGAAGAAGAGTTAAGAAATGTAGACTCTTAGGTAGAGATAGAGAAGATAGAAAAGGATACGCGTAGAGGACAGACAATGATACTAGTGAAAATAAAGAAACTGAAACGAAAGAGGAAAGTAATGAGATAATAGGGGACTGTCTGCCATGTTTGTAAAGGAATACGCCTAATAAGTTAATTGAAATAGCGAAAGGAAAGAAAGAATGGAAAAAGAACATATTTTAAGTACGGAAAAATACAAATAGAAGGTGTATGGGTGGATTGGGCCGATGAAAGGGAAAAGTTATAAAAAAGAAAATTACGGGAAACAAGGAGTGAGAGAAGAGGACGTTATATGGAAGCTCGCAAAGAATAAAGGATAATTTAATATGGTTCGAAAGGAAATTGCAGTATAATTTAAAAAAAATAGCGGACAGGAAAGAAATAAGGGAAAAAGAATTTGGGTAAAGTATGGGAAAATACAGATAGAAGATGTATGGAGGGATTAGGATGAATAAAGGGAAGAGTGAGTGAAAATAAAACTTTAGAAAAGTGGAAGGGAACAAAACATTAGGTAGGAAAATAAGAAATATTAATAATAAAAAGACCAGTAAAGAAATATGGGAAGAATGAAGGATGTGTGACTGAAAAATACTAGACTTGGAAAGAAAGGATAGGGAGTTGTTGAGTAAAGGGATTTAAAAGAGTGAAGCGAATGTTACAAAGCGGCTACAAATGGCAGGTTCAAAATGCAAAAAGGAAGCATAAAAGAGGCAAAGGAATTGGATGGATGTTGATGAGAGTACGGAATGAATGTTCAACAGGGAAGGATAGGAAAGATATTAAAAAACATAAAAAGATAGAACTGGTGAAGATTGGAGGAGAGAGATTGAAGATAGTGGGGGTGTGCGTGCCCGGTGTTACAAAGGAAAAATCAGAAGAGCTGGTTGAAAAATATAATCAAGATATTAGGGCATTAGGCTTATTATAGGAGAACATTTCAATGTGAGAACAGTAGATAGAGGCGAAGGGAAATGGCGGAGACGCAAATAGAAAATATAGAATCCTTAAACAATCAATCAAAAGGAATAAAAAGGAAAGAGAGAGAGGGAGAGAGATTGGAAAGGAAAAAGCTTATAGTAAAAAGGGGTATAAGGTTAAAGGTGAAGGAACTGAAGGACTGAGTGGACGAAGTGCTAAAAAAGATAGATGGTAAGGTCGTAACACTAAAGAAAAGGGGCTAAAAGAGGAAAGTGGTGATAAAGAAGAGCGATTTATATGCAGTCTCGGAGAAAAAAGAGGATCACGTGACATGGTTAGAAAGGAATATGCAGTATAAGTTAAATAATAAAGCAGAAAGAAAATAAAGGAGGTAAAAAGAACGTGGGTGAAGTATGGGAGGATGCAGAGCGAAGGTTTCTGATGGGGTTAGGACAAAGAAAGGAAAGAGTTAGTAAAAAATAAGGCATAGAAGTAATAAAAAAGAGACCAGAAATGTAAAAAAGAAGAATAGAGGATTCTATACTGGAATATAACTGACTTGGATAGGGAGGATTTTGAGTTTATGAGAAACTTGGAACAATCGAGTGTAATGGTGGCAATAGCTTTGTGTAAAGGGATAATGAATACTAAAATGGATCTCACTAAGAGGTTAAAAATGGTAGGTTCAATATGCAAAGAGAAAGAATAAAAAAGGCAGAGGAATGGGATGAGTAGTGATGGCAGTAAGGAAAGAATGTTTAACAGGGAAGGATAAGAAACTGATAAAAGAACAGAAATTAGGGGAAGAGGCAGAGATGGAAGGAGGGGGATACCCGAAATTGGGGGAGGGGTATATGAACGGTGATGTGCAGGAGAAATCAGAGGAGAATTTGGCATAAGGGGATGTAATGGTAATGGTGAAGACATAGCTTGATGAAACGGGGCGGCAAAGAGTAAAGAAAAGGTTATCAAATGGATACAAATGACAAGTTCAAAATGCAAAGAGAAAGAATAAAAAAGGCAAAGCAGTTGGATGTAGATTTATGGGAGAAGAAAAGCATGTCTTTATGAAAAGGATAAGAAAGAGATAAAAGAACACGAAGTAGGAGAAGAGGTAAAGATCAAAAAAGTCAGATAACCGAAAGTGTAGGGGAGGGGGTGTACTTGGACAGTCATATTGCTGTAGAAATCCGTGGAGATAAGAAAACAAATTAAAGATAATAAAGAAGAGATTAGACTTGTAAAAGGAGGAGATTTTATGTGAGAACAGCACAATATCCTCCAATCTTCATTTTTACATTTTTGGACTTTTTTTATTACTACTCCGTCTGATATTCCTATCTCCTGTTTCTTTCCCTCTAATTTTCCCGTCATCTTATTTTTTTCTAACACTTTTCTTTCTTTGTCACATTCCCATCATACACCTTCAAACTCATTCTTCGATACTTGACCCATGTTATTATTTCCTTATTTCTTTTCTTTCTGCTACTTCTTTCCAACGATGTCAAATCATCCTCTGTTCTCTCCAAGCTTGCACATAAAACCTTCTTCTTTATCCCTTTTCTTTAAATTCACCAGTACCAGGGTCTATTCTCTGTCCCCATCCTTTCCTACACTCTACACATAATGTATCTCGACCTGAGCATCTTTTTTTTAGCACTTCGTCTACTCAGTCTTTTAGTTCCTTCTCCTATAACCTTACGCCCCTTTTCACTATAAGTTTTTTCCTTTCCACTCACTTCCCCTCTCTTTCTCTTTCTTTTTTATTCTTTTTTTGATACTGCTTAGTCTTTTTCTGTCTCATTCCCGATATCCCATCCACCCAGCCCCTTGTTTGTGGTTTCTATATTTTCTATTTATGTCGCTTCCCATTTAATATCTTGAACTTTAAATTTTCTAGGTTGCTCTCATCCCCATTTCCCTCCTCCTCTATCTTCTGTTCTGACATTGAAATCTTCTTCTATTATAAGCTCGGCCTCTTCTTTGTATTCATTCACCACTTTTCTCAACTCTTCTGATTTTCCCCTGCATATCGCCATTTACAGTCACCCAAAATATCTGTTACCTGTATTCTCTCATGTTTACCTCTCCTCCTACCTTGTGTTTTTATCTACTGGTTATACTTCCCTGTTAAATATTCTTTCCTTACTCCCATCACTATTTCTTTTATTGCTCCGCCTTTTCATTTTCCTCTTTGCATTTTGAAACCGCTATTTGTAACCTCTTGATAAAGTCCACATTACTCGTTCCCATCCCTTAACACATCCTTCATTCTTTCCTTTTTATTCCTAGTCTTTTTTCAAATACTAATATTTTTTATTTTCCTATCTCCTGCTCCTTCCTCTGCGAGTTTCCCGACGTCTTTTTGCAATAACTCTTCCCTTTCTTCGTCCCAATACCACCATCCACCTTGTATCTGTATTTATCATGCTTGACCCATGTTCCTTTTCCCTTATCTCTTTTCCTTCCACTATTTTCTTTACCTTATGCTACATATTCACTTTTAACCATGTCAAATCCTCCTCTATTTTCCCCGAGGTTCTACATAACATCCTCTTCTTTATCACCACTTTCCTCTTTTATTCCCTTTTCTTTAGTTTCACCAGTACCAGTTTCTATTCTCTGTACCCATTCTTTCTTACACTTTGTACTTCCTCTATCTCGACCTTATTATCTTTTTTTTAGCACTTCGTTCACTTAGTCCTTCAGTTCCTTCTCCTCTAACCTTATACCCCACGTGATAGAGAAGGTTAAGAAACTAGAGATAAGAAATTATATAGATCCGGATCAATTGCCTATAATAGTGATAATAGAAGAAGAAAATAGCATTAAAAATATACCTAAAAATACAGCAAAGGTGAAAAAGTAGGTGTAGGGATTGGTCAATGGAAGGAACAGAGAACTTAATAAAAAAGGTCAGGAATATAAAAATGAGAGAAGTTAAAGTAAAATAGGAGTTTAAAATGATGGTAGGAGAATTGAAAATTTTTTTAGAGTGCAAATGCAAAAAAAAAGTTAGTAAAGAATGGGATAGAAGTGGATGGGATCAGGAATGTAGAAAGAAGATGATAGAATTGACAAAGGAATAACATAAACGGAGAGAAGAGAAAAGTAGTAAGGAAAAATGAAGCAGAAATAAGATGGAATAAAGTGGGTTGTATGATCTGAAAAAAAGAGAAAAATAAAAATTTTGAAGAAGAGGTAGAGGTGGCTAGAACAAAAGAAGAGGTTCGGAAGGTACTATATAGATAGAGAAAAAGAATGGAAAGAGTAACCATTTATGTTAAAAGAGTAGAATGGACAAAATTAACTATTAATTTCCTTGGAGCGATCAAGACTACATTTTCAATAAAAAAAATTATTTTAAACCAAAAAAAAACGAATTTTCAACAACATAGATGAATTTTTAAATAAAAAGGATACATTTTCAAGAAGAAAAAGAATAGTTTGATTTGCAGTTAGAGAATCAAGTTTTGTAACAAATAAATTAAGTTTTTAACAAAGCAGTTAAATTTTTATTTGAACAGATGATTTTTCGAACAATTAAAAATGTTGACTTAATATAAAATAATTAAATATATTGTTAAAAAAAAATTTATTTTAAATTTAAAAAAAAACTAGAGAACGTATAATTTTTAACCAAATATAATTTTTTTTATATGAAAAGATTATTTTGTGACAAAATTTATAAATTTTCATCTTATTATTAATATTATTATTGTTATTAATATTTTAAAAAATTGTCAGTAAAAAAAATGAGTCTTATATTTTTAAATTATGGGAATTTTATCGTTATTATTGAAGCTACGATCGAGATAACGTTGGTTCTACAAAAATCGGTTTTTCTGTAATTTTTATTTAAACTGTTAGTAAATGATAAAATATTTTGTTGTCTAATGTAATTTGTTTTATGAACTATACTACGACGCAAAATAGTAAATCCTTGAGCAATAATCTTTTAGGAAATGCTATGAACATAGTCTTACAATAAAATTATTTTTGTTGATCGAACGTTATCTCTGCCTATCAATTACAGAAACTTCTGTATATGATATACGATGTTACCAAATTGTAGAAGATTTTCAGTAATTTCTTAAACAAAATGTTTCAAAATAAACCGAATTTCATTCCAAAGTAATAAAAGTAACCAAATTCAAAAAATATTGAAAATTTAAAGAAAAAGTTTCAAACTCAATTTAATAAAAATAACTAAATTTAAAAAAAATCAGAAAGTTTCGTTCTCAATTACTCATAAAAAAATTAATAAAATAATTCTTGAACAAGAAGATTTTTAAGAATTTTAAAAGGTTTTAAGATAATGAAAACAATTCATAAATTTCCTGGCAATATTTGGGCTCATTTTTTTGTCTTTGAAATATAAATTTCAAGAGAAAATTGAAAATATCTCAAAATGTTTTAAATTATTTAATAAAAATTCGAGAGAAGAATGTGAACGATTTGCACCCAAAAATTTCCAGTTAGCAATATTAAAAATTTCTATAAAAAATTCAAGTAGGTTTAAAAGAAAATTATAATTTTCAAAAATTGAAAAATAATTTAAAAGTTTAAAACATTTCAGAAAAGTTTAAAAATGTACATACACTTTCGAATATTTTAATATAATAGTTTTAAAATTTCTCAAAGCTTTTGAAAGGTTTCACGATAGTAACATTTTTTTTTAAATCAGGGGAAAATTAAAACAGATTTTTTTTTAAGAGAAGATTTAAAAAAACTTCAAAAGATTTGCGAAATTTTAATTACAGAATCTGGAAGATTTTGGGGTAGTTTTTTTAATTTTGCAAAATTTTGAAAAACTTACAAAAAATTTGAACTAATCAAGGTGCAGAAATAAAATTTTAAAAGTTTTTGAAATTTAATATACAGCATAATAAAAAAACTTGTCCTAAGATTCCTTGGAATATTTACAGTAGCAAAAATCTCCTAAATTTAAAATGAAAAAATCTTTCTTTTTAATGAAAATTATTACTTTTTTTTATTTTTTAAAACATTTAATTTTATCTTTAAATATTTCAAAACATTTTGGAAATATGTACAGAAGTTTTGGAAAGATTTAAAAATTATTTAAAATTCGAAAATATAGTATTTCAGCACATGATAAATTTATTTTAGGAACATTTTCAACAGATTTTAAAGGATTTAAAATGATTTCCTAAATTTTCGAAAAAGAGTGTAGAAGATTTTGAAACAATATTTTTTAATTTAGCAACATTATAAACATTAAAAGAGAATATTTTTAAATATTTTTAAGAGGAAAAAAATGATTTTAAACTTACAATTATTTCAAAAATTCATTGAAAATGTATATTTTTAAAGATTGCAAACAAAAACTGAGAACTTTTTTTTCAACATTTTAAAATGTTTTAAAAGAACAGAAATATTTTTTAAAGATCCATAAATAAATTGTAAATAATGTTTTATTTTAGAAAATTTATTTTAAGAGAATATTAAGAAAGATTTTAAAACATTTCAAAAAAATTCAGAAATTATTAGAAAGGAATTTAGAAATTTAATTAAAAAAATTTTCACGATTAATTCAAAATTTTGAAAAATTGCAAGGTAGCTAAAACAAATTTTTAATTTTTGAAGCTTTGTAAGGTAATTCTTAAATATCCTAGCTTTTACAATTTTTAATAAAAATACACTCGGAAAAAAAGATTCTTTGAATCCAAAAAACTTTTTTTGAATTGAAGAAAAATATTCATCGGTAAATCCTATAAAAAATTACTTAAAATACAAGCCGATAAAAGTCCAAAAATGTTTATTATTTGGAAAAAATTTTAAAGTAAAAAAAAACAAAAATAAATTTTACATCTTCTTTCTAAATAACAAAATTGATTTTTTGCGCTCTAATTTAAGTAAAAAAATGTCTTTTCAAAAAAGAGTTAACTTTTCAAACAAAGTGGCCAATCTAAAAAAATTTGATTTATAACAATATTGTTTAACTTATACCCAAATGGTTAAACTTTCAACCAAAAAAATAAATTTTTTACTAAAAAGAATAATGCTCTGCCAAATAATAAAATTCGCGAACAATAAAATTCTCGAATTGAAAAATTCCTGAATGATAAAATTCACGGCAGTTCATAATATTACCGAATTAGAAAATTCCCGAAAACTAAAATTACCGGCGGTTAATAATATTATCGACATTATTTATTATTTTTTATATTATATAATTATTTTGCATAGTATTTTTTTAAAATACTATGCACATTTAAAAAAATCGTCATCCAGAAAAATTGCATTTAAAATTATTGTTATTTTAAATTGAAACAATAATTTTAGAAATTGTAAACCCTAAAATAATTTAAAAAAAAAATTTCATTATTGTAATATAAAAAATTGTAATTCTTTAAATGCGGAAATTTTCAAATTCGGATATTTTATAATTCAACACTTTTCTATCATGAATTTTATTATTTAGGAATTTTCCAATTCGGTAATATTATTAACTGCCGGGAATTTTATTAATGGGAAATTTTCTAAATCGGTAATATTTTTAACTTCCGGGAATTGTATCATTCAGCTATTTCCCAATTCTATAGTATTAGGTTTCGGGAATTTTCATATTCGAGAATTTTATTACTTGCAGATTTTCCGAATCGGTTTTTTTTATTTTTGGGCAATTTTATTATTCGCGAATTTTAATATTCGGGAATTTTTCAGTTGGGTAATTTTATTTTTCGGCCATTTTATTATTAGCGATTACTACTATTCGGGAATTTTATTGAAACACTATTATTAATTTTTAAAAATAAAATTTTATTAATGAATTTCTAATCAATAAAACATATTTATGAAAAAATTGTAATTGTTTAAATTCGGGAATTTTAGAATTCGTTAATATTATTAACTGCCGAGAATTTCACTATTTGGGAATTTTCCAAATCTGGAATTTAATAATTCGGGAACTTCATTATTCGAGAACTTTATTATTCGCAAATTTTCCCATTCGGAATTTTCCTTTTTCGGCAATTTTATTATTCGTGAATTTTAATATTTGGGAATTTTTCAGTTGGGTAATTTTATTTTTCGGTCATTTTATTATTAGCGATTACTACTATTCGGGAATTTTATACTGTTGGGAATTTTATTGAAACATTATTATTAATTTTTAAAAATAAAATTTTATTAATAAATTTCTAATCAATAAAACATATTTATGAAAAAATTGTAATTGTTTAAATTCGGGAATTTTAGAATTCGTTAATATTATTAACTGCCGGGAATTTTATTATTTGGGAATTTTCCAAATCTGGAATTTAATAATTCGGGAATTTCATTATTCGAGAATTTTATTATTCGCAAATTTTCCCATTCGGAATTTTCATTTTTCGGCAATTTTATTATTCGCGAATTTTAATACTCGGGAATTTTCCAAATCAGGAATTTTATTCAATCATTAAAAATAATTTAAAGAAATAAAATTTCATTATTGTATTTATAATCAATAAAACATATTTATAAAAAAATTGTAACTGTTTAAATTTGGAAATTTTACAGTTCGGGAATTTTAAAATTCAGATATTTTATAATTCGACAAATTTCTGTCGGTAATTTCATATTTCAGGAATTTTCCAAATCTGGAATTTAATAATTCGGGTATTTCGTTATTCGAGAATTTTATTATTCGTAAATTTTTCCATTCGGTATTTTTACTGTTCGGCAATTTTATTATTCACGAATTTTAATAATTCGGAATTTTCCAATTCAGGAATTTTATTGAAACATTGAAAATATTTTGAAAAAATAAAATTTCATTATTGTATTTGTAAACAATAAAACATATCTATAAAAAATTGTAATTGTTTAAATGCGGAAATTTTACAATTCGGGAATTTTAAAATTCAGATATTTTATAATTCGTAAATTTTTTGTCGGGAATTTTATTATTCGGAAATTTTACAATTCGGTAATATTGTAAGCTGTCGGAAATTGTATCATTCGAGAATTTTCCAATTCTGGAATCTTACAATTCGGGAATTTTTTGATTCGATAATTGTATTATTATTATTATTA
>JAAAKG020140361.1:0-12124 GCA_010014905.2 Druon quercuslanigerum | reverse complement strand
AGGGGGTTCTCCGGAAGGAAAAATTACACACATAGTAATTTTTTATAATGAAGAAAATTTTCTTCTTCTAAAAAAAAAAACGTTACATGTGGTAACGTTTTCGTATACGTTTCCGATTGATGAATAATGTTTTTGATTCAAAATTAATCTTATAAAATTAAGTTTTCAGTTGAAAAATCGGCTGCTTGGTTGAAAATTCTTGAATTATATTGAAAATTCGCCTTTATTGTAGTAAATCAATCTTTTTGTTTCAAAATTCATATTTTTTAGTTAAAAATTTTACTTTGGATAGAGAATTCTTTTATTTTATTAAAAATTCGTTTTTTCAAAGTAAATTAATCTTTCTGTTTAAAAATTAAACTTTTTTAGATGAAAATTCTTGAGTTTTGTTACAAATTCGTATTTTGCAGTTAAAAATTAAACAAATAGATTTAAATTTACACTATTTTCTTGAATATTAACAAAGAATGTTATCTCTTCCTTAAAAATGTAACTTTTTGGTTTGGAATTCTTGAATTTCATTGAAAATTCGTCTTTTTTGTTAATGAATTAATCTTTTTTTAAAATAATAATTCATCTTTTTTATTTAAAACTTCAACTTTTTGGCTTAGAATTATTAAATTTTGTTTGAAAAATTCTTTTTTTTTTGGTAATAAATTACTATTTTTGTTTAAAAATTCATCTTTTTTAGTTGAAAATTCAACTTTTTGGTCGGGAACAATTTTTGAAATTTGTTAAAAATTCTTTTTTTCGCTACAAAATCAACTTTTTTGTTTGAATTTTCATTTTTTGGTTAAAAAATTAACAACTAATTCTTCCAGTTAAACTGCTTTCATAACAATTAAACAAAATGTATTGCTTGAAAATTCTACTTTTTGGTTGAGAATTCTTGAATTTTATTTGAAAAATCGTGAACTGTTTTCTTTAAAAATCCTTTTTTTACTTTGAAAAATTATTTGGTAATTAAAGTTTATATATTACATTGTTCGTTGAAAATGGTTCTTTTTTAATTAAAAATTCAAATTTTTGTTCAAATTGAACTATGTTCTTAAATATTCGCTTTTTTGAAAATTAATCTAGTTCAATTAAAAATTCAAGTTTTGGGTTGAGAGTTTTTGTATTTTGTTGAAAATTCGTCTTTTTGGTAAAAAAATTAACTTTTTTATCAAAATTTCATATTTTTCATTTGATAGTTTTACTGTATTGTATAGAAAGTTCAATAAATTAGTTCAAAAATCAACTATTTGGTAGAAAAATCGTTTTTATAAATAAAATAAAAATTTTGATTAAAAGTTTTACTATTCCATTTTTTGTTAAAACTTTACCCTTCTTAGTTTAAAATATCAATAATGCGCGGATTAAATGTCGAATAAAGTTCTATTAGGCACATTTGAACACTTACACTGCAAATAACTATTTTAATTGTTGTTTTATTAGCGAAGTTTATAATTCGACACACGGTTATGTAGATAATATAGGCATATTTGCAACTTGATTCGCTATAAAGACAAAAAAATCAGTTGAAATATAAAATCGGCTTTTAACGAAAGGCTACGTTACTTTTGGTTTGGGAGCGTGGGGGGAGTCACAACCAAATCAACTGGCGTAAACGAGGGGTGGCGGGGGTGTCAAATAGTCCGAACTCGAATTACAATTAACAGTATTATTAAGAGCGGCATTATTGAGAAGGTGACTGTAATGAACTGACATTGATTTTTACCTGTCACTTACGGTTTACATGATATTTGCTATTTATTTTGTTGCAAATTTATCTTTTTAGTTTAGGAATTCAAATACTTCTCTAAAAGTTGAAATTCTATGTTAAAAATTAATTTTTTCGTGGAGTTTTTTTTGTTTTGATAAAAAATACTTTTTTTTAATTAAAATTTATCTATGCTAGTTGAAGGTTCTTCATTTAAGTTGAGAGCTCATTTCTTTGATTGAAAATGTAAAAAAAGTAAAAATGTAAAATTTTGTAAAAAGTCTTCTTTTTCTTTTTAGATTGATTTTTTTTACTGTATATTTAACCAGTGGAGTTGAAAATTCATCATACAAGTTTAAGATTTATCTCAAAAGTTTTAAAATATTTATTTGGTTAAAAATTCAACTACTATTTGGTTGAAACTTTTTTTGATTCTGAACTGGAGAATCGTCTTTGATTTTAAATTCTTCATTCTTGTTTAACATTTGTCTCTTTGGTTTACACATTTATCCCTATTGGCAGAATTTTAATATTTTTTCGTTAAAATTGCAACTGTTTGCTTCTCCTTTAATCTTAGTCAGTAAACGTTTTTATTACTTTCAATTAGTGTCTGAATTCTAGCTATTGATTAGCTTTTTATAATGTTTAATATTCTTTGGTGAAAACTCAAACGATTTTGTTTAAAATTCGTATTTTTGTTTTAAAAATCAATATATTTTGGCTAAGAAAGAACTATTTTAAATAATGAATCAGTCAACTGTTTTTCACTTAAAGTAAAAAATTTTTTTGTTTAAATGTGAACGATTATATTTTGCGTAGAGAGTTCGTCTTTTTTGGTTCCAAATTTAAGTACTTCGCTAAAAGATTAACTTTTTTTTAAAGATTAATTTTTAATTGAAGATTAATAATTTTATTAAAAAATTTATTTCTGCGGCTGAAAATGTAATTGTTTTATTAAATATTTAACTATTTTTTTAAAATTTACCTTTTTCGTAAAAAATCAATCTTATTGTTTGACAATAAATATTTTATGTTGAAAATTCAAATACTTAATTAAAAAATCGTGTTTTTTCTGTTGAGAATGCAATATTTGTACTCAAAATGCTAGGAATTCAAAGTGCTTTAAATTGCTTTCAATATATTGTGAAACTTTCCAACGTGAACCAACGTAAAATTCTTGATTTTTAAGTAACATATTAATTTTGCACTTCAGATAAAAATGATTAAATTTTTTTAATCATGATGAATAATTTGGAAATTAATGCTCTTGAAAAACTTAGTTTCAACATCTAAATTTAAGAAAGTTTCAGTTTGAAAAAGAATTTTGGAATTGCTTAATTTTCAGGACTTCAACTTTGAATTCATTAATTTTGAAAGTTACCAATGAGAAATCATATAATTATCATTGTTTTTAGGAGAAATTAAATTTTAAATATTACTCATATTTAAAATTTTTAATTTTTGAATGGTGAAAATAACAGTGACCTTTTTCTGCAGAAATCACGTTTTTTTGTTAAAAAAATCTATTTATTTCGGTTTAATGTGGAACTTTATTTTTTAAATAATTATTTTTGTTTGAAGATTCATCATTTCATTCAAAAGTTTATCTCTTTGTTATAGAATTTAAATATTTTCTCGAAAATTTCCTTTTTTTGTTTAAAACTAATTTTCTTACTGAAAATGTAGTTATTGAATTTCTGGTTAAAATGGATATACTAAATTAAAAATTGATATTTTCTAGTTAAAAATTTTTTTTAAATTTAACTGTTTTTTATTTTAAATTAAAATAATGTTTGTTTGAAGTATCAACTATTACAAGTGTCATTGAGAATTCATCTCTTTGGTTAAAAAATCAACTGCTTTCTCTAAAGTTCAAATACTTTGTAAAAAATTAATTTTGTTATTGAAGATTGATAATTATAGTTAAAAATTTAATCAGTTGAATCAGAATTGTTTTATTAAACATATAACTATTTTGTTAAAATTCACCCTTTTTCGTAGAAAAACAATCTTTTTGTTTGAAAATCAATCTTTTACTTTGAAAATTCCATTACTTGATTAAAAATTCGTGTTTTTTTCTGTTTAGAGTGCAATATTTGTACTCGAAATGCCAGGAATTCAAAGTGTTTTAAATTGCTTTTAATATAATATGAAACTTTCCAACGTAAACCAACGTGAAATAGCTCATTCTTTTTCAGCATAAAGTTGTTAATTTTTAAGACTAAATACTAAAAATCATGTTGAATAATTTTTAAATTAATAATCTTGAACAACTTATTTTCAACATGTAAATTTCAAAAAGAATTTTGGAATTGTTCAATTTTCAGGGCTTCAACTTTAAATTCATTAATTTTTAATGTTGCCAATGAGAAATCATGTCATTTTCATTGTTTTTAGAATAATTAATTTTTAAATAATATTGATATTTAAAATTTTTAATTTTTGAATGGTGAAAATAACAGTGACCTATTTTCTGCAGAAATCATGTTTTTTTGTTAAAAAATCTATCTTAACTCTAGAACAGTTTAATTTTCTATTACGACTATTTTAATATAATTGGACCTGCATTTATTGCAATTTAAAATGATATAAATATATAAAATTGTAAACAACAAATAAAAGGAAAAAGTATTATGTCTGCTTGATCAGAGTCACAGGAAATTTTTTCTCTGTTCTTTTTAGAAGACTCTAAAATAGTTTAATTTTCTGTTAATACTATTTTAGTATAATTAAACGTGAACGCACCTGCATTTATTGCTATTAAGAATTATATATATAAATTTGTAAAAAAAGAATAAAAGGAAAAGTATTATATCTGCTTGATCAGAGTCACAGGACATTTTTTCTCTGTTCTTTTTAGAAGATTTGACCGACTTTGGACATTATTAATGAAACGCCTTTAATCAACCATTGTCTTTTGAAAAGAAACTATTATCGTATCATGTATCCAACCGGAATCGATGAGAGAAAATGTTAGGTAAATCAATTAACTAGCTTGCGTCCAATGCAATGATGACCTGCTTCGATTCTTATTTCATTTAGAATATTTACCAGGCATGGTCTCAGGAGGTATAGGAAATGAAAAGGAAACAGGAAGGTTTCCTTTTTCAAATAGAGACTTTGAGTCGGTTATTTTTCCAGTTCAGAGAAAAATTACTTCTCTCACAAAAGAAGGAAGCCTGCATGGAATTCCTTACGAACTGTGAAGGCAGAAATACGTCATGCAAATTTATTTTCCTACCATTCTTCACTTTTTTTATTTGTGAGAGGAGAGTATTAACTTTTGATATAATTTTATTTTTAATTTCTAGTTTGAACCATTGGAGAAATTTAATTTCTGATTATGTATAACAAGAATATTTAGATTCTTCTGCAGTCTTTTCAGCCGATAAAGACAAGAAAATAAATAGTTAAATAATTTAAAATATAAATTTCGGAATGTCCTAATTTACCCCACGCGTCCGGAATTGCCCCTTAAACGGTACGCAAGTAACAATGAAAAAAAAGAGTATGTTGTCTTCTTTTAGAAATTTGCACTGAACGGTTGCATATGATGCATTTTGTGAACTGAGAGCTTGACATATGTATATTTCTCAATATACTCTGACCAGGAGTCCACTCAAGACGTTCATTCCAGATGCCAACACACGTGATATTTTCCAAGAGGCTCTCATTCGATTTCCTGTGCATTAGCGATCGACGGAAGCTTGTATCCAAAACACGTTCTTCGATAAAATTTTACGAATTAGTTTAGAGCTTTGGCTTTTAACTCTACCAGGAACAAAAGAAAAGATTTCTGATAGATTATCCGCCTCTTCACAGAATTGAAATTAAAGCAAACATAAAATAGGATATAAATTTATATAATAAATGTCAGTATTTATAATCTCATTCAGAAGCAAAAAAATTTTTTGCAATAGATTTAATAAATTTAAGCATTTCTTCATAAGTCTCTAAAAATTTTAGTTTTCAAACGCGATCTGTTTTTTGATACTTCTACAGAAAGTGGGGTAAAATAATATCGAGGTTTAAAATTACATTTATAACGCAATAATGCACGATTTTTAGATTTTTTTAATTTAGGAATATTTTTTCTAGAAAACTTTGAGAGCGGAATTTTTATTTTTTATTTAATTTTTATTTTATTGATAACAGCAAAAAAAGTGTCCACATTTTAATTTCATGTTTTATCTCCTAGTCAACATTTTCCTTATATTTCAAGTCACTTGGATTCAATGCCCAGATGTATGACAAAGAGAAATGAATGGTTAACTTGTAAAGTTAATTGTCATAAGCAAATTGTATTTACAAATAATCGACATAAAGGATTATTCGTTTTAAAAGTATATTTCTGCTCTAAAATTGCTTGCTCGAAGACTGCGTGTTCAATTTCTTTTGACTTTAATTTTTAAATATTATTTTATTTATTATTGATATCATTGAATGCATTTTTTGAAAAAATATTTATTGAAATAACGCAAAAGTAACAAATTTAAACTATTTTAAAATAAATCATTCTGATTCTTAACATATTTTCTCAACTTTTTTACCAAACCTTCCTCGAGAATTTTTAAATTTCTCGAAGAAATCGGCGCGCTACAATTATGTTCAGAATTCCTTCAGTTTTTCTTTGAAAATTACTTTTTTTAACTGAAAATTTAACTATTCTATTTTTGCTTAAGAATCATCTTTTCGGTTTATTGTGGCACTCTTTTTTTTTAAATAATCAATTTTTATTAAAGATTCATCATTTCATTCAAAAGTTCGTCTCTTTGTTTTAGAACGTGAATATTTTCTCTAAAATTCGGTTTTATTGTTTAAAATTAATTTTCTTACTGAAAATGTACCTTTGGAATTTCTGGTTAAAAATTGATATTCTAAATTAAAAATTGATATTTTCTAGTTTTTCATTTTAAATTAAAATATTTTTTGTTTGAAGTATCAACTAGTACAAGTGTCATTGAGAATTCATCTGTTTGTTTGAAAAATCAAATTCTATCTTTATAGTTCAACTGCTTTGTAAAAATTAATTTTGTAATTGAAGATTGAGCATTGTAGTTAAAAATTTAATTATTTGTTTTCAAATGATGGTTTTTGTTGATATTTAAAATTTTCAGGGTTAGAAAATTTTCCTTTTCGGCTTAAAAATTCAACAACTTGTTAGAAAATTAATATATTTTATTGAAAATTATTTTTCTTTTATATCTATAGTTTTAATTAAAAATTCAGCTGCTTGGTTGAAAATTATACTATTCTAAAATTCACCTATTTGGTCGGAAATTCGTGTGTTTTGTGAAAGATTTTGTGTTTTTCTGTCAAATTGAACTGGTCGAAAATTAATTTTTTTAACAAAAAATTTAATTATTCCATATTGGGTTTTAAATTTATCCTTTAAAGATGAAAAGTCCAGTATTTGATTAAAAATTCCTATTTCTTCACTAAAAAATTTAGATGCTTGTTTAAGATTCATTTTGTCAGGTTTACAAGTTAACTCTTTTTGAAAAAAAACGACTTTCCAGATTAAAAATTTATTTTGTTGTGTTAAGTTAACCTTTTTTGTTCGAAATCTTTCATTTTTTAGGTGAGAATTCAACTATTTGGTTAAAAATGCTTTTTTATTTTGAAAATTCGTCTTTTGGAATAAAATAAAAAGTTCTATTTTTCGGTCTAAAGTTCGAATATTTGGTTGAAAATTCATTTTTATATTTAAAAAATAAACTTCTTTGTTGAGAATTCAACTCTTATCTAAAAAAATTCGTCTCTTATTTTAAAAAATCAGCAATTTCCCTGTGTTTAAATAATATTTGTTTTCTACTCACTTATTTAATAATTTCAATAATATGATTGTAAATTTGCTCAAATTTTTCCATTAATTTATATTTTTGTAATAGAAAAAGTTTTTGTTAAATTGATGGATGATTTATTTGGACGAAATTTCAGAAGATATAGTTAGAATTTTTTTTTAATTTTCCTAATGTAAAGCAGAAATCTAGAAAACTAGTACCATTTATAAGTTTTTTTATTTTATTGATTGGAATAGGTATGCTCATCAAAGTCTGTCTAATGAAAGAAAAACGCATACCAAAGAACACAAAAGAAATGGTTAAAGCTTTACAGCTACTGTCAATGTTAATGGCTTGTCTAGAAAACAAATGATAAATTTCTAAAATATTTTTACTAATAGACAAATTATTTTATATTTTCAGATACAAACTTGTTTTTTTAATCAATGTTTTCACGTATTTAAAGAAATTTATAGAGATTTGGTGAGTGTAGTGACAAACAGTTTACACTAGAGTGTAGTAATGCCAAGCGATAAAATATTATTTTATTATTTTAATAATAATAATAATATAATAATAATTGATGCTCATACCATATAATTCTCTTTGAATTCAGAGATTTCTACGTAAATCACGTTACGTATTATACGTACCAATAATTTATTGTCCGATTATATTCATGGTAATATATTCAGTGGTGCATTCAGTATACTCAATCAGTCAGGAACGAAAGTTTTTATGAGTGAAAGTAATTTTTCTCAAAATATACTGTTTATTTTTTTCTTAAATTGAACTATAATTATTCTAAATTTATCTGTTTATCTAAACAAAATTCGTTTGGAGCGCTAAGATTTTTAGAGGGCGCCAACCAAGGGAGGCTCAGCTAGGGTTCACAGGCTGACGATCTAGGTCAGTCCAACTCTGAATATATTAATATTATCATTCTCGTCACCATTATAAACTTAATATAATCAACTGGAACTTCACTTGGAGCGCTTAAGACGTTTTCATTACTTTAAATAAGAATTACCAGTAAATTTCCGCTGAGGGGTCGCATTATCCCTCATACATACGAAATTATCGTCAATGATGAAACCTACATCCGACAAGATTCTCCAGGACCTTCGAGCCCCTTGAAGCTGAAGAATGCAGTTGTCAATTTAAATAGACTTTTTTTTATTATTAAGAAATTAGTAATAAAGTTAAGATAATAGGGAAAGAACTATATGAGAATGCGACGAAAATGTGATAAAAATGGTCGAAGAGGAATTTCTTGTGACAGACGAAGCCAATATTGCTTCACACGAAGTCGAAAAAGAAAATAATTATGAATAAGTTACAGATACTACTTCACCTGATGAGTATGAGCCGAAAGAAAAAATGGGTGAACTTCCAAAAAGAGTTTATGTCCGATTTTCTTCGCGCTCCGTATAATTATGTATTTTGACCCGCTCATGATGATGATTTTCGTGGCGAAATCAACCAAAAACCATAAAAATCATAGTTTTTTGCGTCTATCTCAGTTAATATGCAAATTTAAAAAAAGTGTTTTTATTAAAAGTTAGAGGTCTTATCGAAATACACCTTTTTTGTTGCAAACATTTTTTTATAGGAATGATAGTTTTCGAGAAAATCAGCGGTGTGAAGATCCATGGTTTATGGGTTTAAAAAAATTAAAAATCGGTATATCTCTGATTTTCTGGGAAACTATCACTCGCAAAAACATGTTTCAAACAAAATATGTGTAGTAGGATGTGATATACAACTTTTATTTAAAAGATTTTCTTGGATTTTGCATATTAGCTTAGATAAACCCCCAAAAACATTATTTTTATGGTTTTTTGATGATTTCACCATGAAAATAAAACTTGCGCCAATTTTAACTATAATATTCGTAATAGGCGCGTCAAAATACTTAAGTATACGTATTTTTTTTTTTAATTTTGCATATTACCTGAGATAAATGCAAAAATCCATGACTTTTATGGATTATTTTTATGGTTTCACTATGAAAATCAAATTTTCGCAAATTTATACTGATGGTGTAAAGACGCTGCAAACCCTTTCCAAGCTCGCTTTGGTCACAGAAGAGTGATCGGTCACGTTTCGAAACATAAAAAAAATACATAAAAAATCATGGGTTTTTGCGTTTATCTCAGTTAATATGCAAAATTTCAAACCATTTTCCGTATACTTAAGTATTTTCACGGGCCAATTACGAATATGATAGTGACAATTGGCGCAAATTTGATTTTTATGGTGAAATCATCAAAAAACCATAAAAATCATGTTTTTGTGGGGTTTATCTCAGCTAACATGAAAAATCCAAAAAAATCTTTTAAATAAAAGTTGTAGATCACATCCAAATACACTTTTTTTTAATTTTCTGCGAGTGGTAGTTTCCCAGAAAATCAGAGATATATCGAATTTCATTTTTAAAAACCCCATAAACCATGGTTCTTCACACCACTGAATTTTTCAAAAACTATTATTCATATAAAAAAAGGTTTGTAACAAAAAAGGTGTATTTCGATGATATCTCTAACTTTTAGTTGATTTTTTTTTAATTTTGCATATTAACTGAGATAAACGCAAAAAAAACGATGATTTTTATGGTTTTTGGATGATTTTAGCATGAAAATCAAATTTGCCCAAATTTTCACTATCATATTCGTAATTAGCGCTTTCAAATATTTAAGTATACGGAACATTTTTTGAAATTTAGCATATAACCTGAGATAAACGCAAAAACCCATGATTTTTTATGGATTTTTTGTATGTTTCGAAACGTGACCGATCACTCTTCTGTGACCAAAGCGAGCTAGAAAAGGGTTTACAGCGTCTTTTCACCATCAGTATAAATTTGCGGAAATTTTATTTTCATAGTGGAACCATAAAAAATCCATAAAAAATCATGGGTTTTTGTTTTTATCTCAGGTAGTATGCAAAATTTCAAACAATTTTCCGCATACTTAAGTATTTTCATGCGCTTATTACAAATATGATAGTGACAATTAGCGTAAATTTGATTTTCATGGTGAAATCATAAAAAAACAACAAAAATCAGGTTTTTGGGGGTTTATCTCAGCTAACATGCAAAATCCAAAAAAATCTGTTAAATAAAAGTTGTAGATCACATCCAAATACACATTTTTTGTTTAAAAATTTTTTCTGCGAGTGATAGTTTCCCAGAAAATCAGAGATATATCGATTTTCATTTTTAAAAACCCCATAAACCATGGCTCTTCACACCACTGATTTTCTCGAAAACTATTATTCATATAAAAAAATGTTTGCGACAAAAAAAGTGTATTTCAATGATATCTCTAACTTTTAGTTCAATTTTTTTTTAATTTTGCATATTAACTGAGATAAACGCAAAAAACTATGATTTTTTGATGATTTTACAATGAAAATAAAATTAAGATAAACGCAAAAACCCATGATTTTTTATGTATTTTTTTTATGGTTTCACAATGAAAATCAAATTTTCTCCAATTTATACTGATCGTTTAAAGACGCTGTAAACCCTTTTCCAGCTCGCTTTGGTCATAAAAGAGTGATTGGTCACGTTTCGAACCCCTTTTCCAACTCGCCCTTAGAAAAAAAAAACGTGTCAACGACTGATTACAGAAGTAGCCGGAAATTGATGTATCTCTAATTTTCTCTGAAACTATTACTGATAGAGATAATTCTTAAAACAAAAAATGTTTATTTTAATGCGATCTACAACTTTTGTCATAAAAATTGTTTTAAATTTTGCTTACTGGCTGACATAAACGGAAAAACCATGATATTAATGGTTTTTTCATGATTTCACCATGTAAATAAAATTTGCGCCAATTGTTCCTATCATATTCGTAATTAGCGCGTCAAAATATTTAAGTATACGTAACATTTTTTGGAATTTTGCAAATTACCTGAGATAAACGCAAAAAAACATGATTTTTATGGTTTTTTTATGATTTCACCGTGAAAATCAAATTTGCGCCAATTTTAACTATCATATTCGTAATTAGCGCATTAAAATAAATATGTATAAAGAGCCCGAAAAAAATCGGACATACACCCATTTCGGAAGTTTATCCGAAAAAATTATTAGATTAAATTCCACTTGTTTAAAAAATTAAAGTTGTTGCTATTGCTCAAGAACCTTCGACCTGAACTTCGAAGAGTCTGAAAAGGAAGGGATTGGCTTTTTTGATAAATATGAGCCATTTGGCTGGATGGGAAAAATACATAAAAGAATGGAGGCACAGCGATTGACTAATATTCTATGAACGTATAATCGCATCCTGGAAGCACGAAAATAACCCTGCTAACACAAAACGTTATAAAGACGTTATTAAGACGTTCTACAAAGCACGAGAAAACGTCTTTCTTCAATGGTTAAAATAACGTCTTAAAAACGTCTTCTAAACGTAATTTTGGCCGCAAAATTTTAATCCAAAAAGTCAACCGATTCTGATATACACGTGTTAAAGACGTCTTTAAAACGTCTTTGATACAATTAAATAACGTTTCTAAACGTTTTAAATACGTTTCTATAAACGACTTATAAGCGTTTTATTAACGTGTATTATGAGTGTCTTTTTTATAAATTGCACTACGAATAAAAAAATGAGAACCGTTATAAAAA
>JAAAKG020140360.1:0-12124 GCA_010014905.2 Druon quercuslanigerum | reverse complement strand
AACATTAGGTGTACATTAAAGTATCCTACATTTAAATCTAAAGAAACCGGAAAAATACATTCAAAATTAAATAAAATCCATGAATATTTTGTTAAATTATTATTGCCTAACTGTGATTCACTAAAAAATTTCATAAGATCATAGTAAGCTCGAAAACTCCAGCGCTGACTTTCAATAAAATCATAACTACTTCTAAACTATTAATTATTTTGATCTGAAACTTTCCAAAAAACTTCATTATACCTTTCTCCGAAGTTTAGTCGCGCGAAGTATTTGCCTGCTCAAAATTCCCTTGCTAAACGAAACGCTGGAAGTTACAAGTGTTCGATTCACGCCGAGCATCAGAAAAAAATTAATAATAATTTTTGAATACATCGGGTTTGAATTCTTATCATATTGTCAATCGAAGGACATCTTAAAGCACATTCCCTGAAATTTTCATTTAAAAATTTCAAAAACTGAAGCACTGAGTAGGAGTGAAGCGAAAGACGGATTAAAATCAATTTGTTCAAAAAAGTCAGTTTTTTGGTTTTATTTCGAAAACTAAAAAAGTTATAACTTTTCGTATAAAGGAATAAAGAAAAAAATTTCACGATTCGATATGTCCTTCAAAAATTTTAAGTCCAAAATTTGTTTTGAAGCCTCCAGGGGACTATGACTTTGCACGAGAAAATTCTATACGCCCTTATACGATCCGGCCCCTCAATTATCCCTACGTAGGGGTCCCAGGTCAGTCAGAATCAATCAAGATTTGTCAATGGGTATTGAGACCTAGTTGTAGAAAAATCTATTAAGCTTATCTAATATTCATGATCAACGAATGATTATATTTATTGACGGATTGTTTATAACTTTGTTGTGGAATAATTATTTTTAAAAATTGGTTTGATTAAAAGCCAATCGAATAGAGTTATGCAGAATCTTTTGAACAATAAAATGCAAAGATTTATTTTAAATAAAAAATAGTTCCATTTTCGTTGATTTCATAAACTACTACACAATAGCTTGATGAATTTTGAGCTCGACTGTACGCAAAATACCACCTTAAAGCAAAAGCAGTAAATTATAAACGTAATGACTTAATGTAAATTCTTTTTTTAACTTCACTTGATGACCCATTTTATTGCACATTAGCAATAAAAAAATCTGTAGAAGAATAAAACGCTGCAAAAAAAATCATATAATTAAGAATAGTATTTTTAAATTGTTTAAATTAACTTTTTTATTTTTGGTTGGTTAAAGATTGCTTTAAAAAATTTTAATGTGAAAGTTTCACTAACTTCAATCCTAATGCTTTTTTTTATTCTGAACAAATCTTTTTATACTTTTTAAAGCTTCTTAAAATAGTAAAATTTGTATTTATTTAGGCGATCGATTGAGAGACGCATGACCCATTAAAAGTATTGATCCATTTTATTAGTCAATTAAAATCGAAGCTTTCGAAGATGGATCATTTTGACTATAAAGTACATTAAGTTGAACAAAACTTGGTAAAGAAACTATAAGACAATAGTGCATTAAATGATAAAATATGTAAAGCTGAGCCCTTAAAAATTGCAAATATATGAATAATTAATTATATAATAAATTGTTGAAAAAAATCAGAATAAAAATATTTTTAATTCCATAGTCTCAAAATTTAAAAAAGAAACAAACTTGATCAGACTTAACTTTTCAAAAATGCTTGTAGTAGATGAAATATTTCAAGTATACTGCTGAAAAACTGATAAAAATAAGTAAACCTACTTAATGGCATATTTTTTCTAGTATTACTATTTGTAAAGCAGAAAATTGTTGAAATTCGAAGACTGAAATTCGAGGGCTTTATATTTTGAACCATCGAATAATTTTTCAAACTTTAATTTTGTTCTAAATCGAAAATAAAAGAAATGATAGAATAAGAGAATTGAAATTGGTGCTTGTATTTAAATCACTATAACTACAAATTTATTCCAGCAATAGCGGAATCATTAATTTTTAATTTCTCTCTTAAAAGTTTTCTCGATTTAACAATAAAATGTCGCCCAATTCAAACAAAAAATTTGCTCGAAACTTTCGTAAAATTTCTCGTTGGTGAAACTCTCGGACGTGGATGCCAAAGTTTTTTTTTACATTTGCGCGGAAATTTCGTGATTACTCGTGCTGTAAAATAATATAAAAACCAAAGAGTAATTCAGAGGTACAGAGAGAGGTCGAAATTCAAATGAAAAATGTCTCGTTCAAATATTTGCATCGGCATGATGTAAAGTCGTACACGTCGTCGAAATTCTCATTCGCGGATACTCGACTGTCATTCAATTGAATTTAAATGACGAGTCGTTAGCTCGACGTTTATATCCTACCGCAGTTATTCCTCTCTCATGAAATAGGCGCGAAAATCTCTTGCTGTTAACAAATGGGAAATTCCATGGTAAAGTGAAATTTTTAAAAATATTCATATAAGCGACAACAAGTAAGCATACTCGATCGAGTATTTTAGTAGATTCTGATTTAGTAGATTTTGGAAATAAATCACATTTTTTATTTAAATAAATTATTCAATCACTTTGAATGTGACATGGTGGTACATGATTTTTATTAATAACATTATTGATATTTAATACTTCCATAATTATAAATTGAAATTATTATACAGTCCGCTTCCCAAATAATGCCGGACATGTTTTCTTTTTTATTTCGATAATATTACAAAATTAAGTTTGATTTTCATTTCTGAAGGAAAGTACGTTTTCATTATGTGTTTGAAAAGGAAATTTTAAAAACACTCACTAATTTTCTTGAAGTCACACAGCCAGTTTCAAAAATTATTTCTCCTTTTGTATTAATAACGACACTGAAATTATTATTGTTCATGCATTTAAATGGTTGCACTACCTTCTTTTATTTATAACGTCCGTTTATATAAACGAGTAATATCATTTCAATGAATATATCAATTTTTTTTTATCATATTCATTTTTCACATAATGCAAATTTTATTGAAAAATAATAATTCATCCCTCAAAAGGATTTTAAGGTAGCAAATAAAACTTAAACGTAACCAAAAATGGTAGAATTTTCGTATTATTTCGACAAAATTAGTGAATGTTTGTTTTTAGAATTTTTTTAGCAAATGCGTGATCATGATGATGACCTAGAGCAATAAATTTCATCAATTCCCGTACATTCGTACTGTACTGTATATTCGTCATTTTTTTACTAAAGAATAATCATAAATTCATGAAATAAATAATTTATCAATAAGTTGAAAGAAAGCAAAAATTTTACTTTATTTTTATCGGAAATATCGAAATTTTTATTCATGAAAATTAGTTAAAACTAATAGAAGACCTGATTTCATTGGTTTTTATTTTATTAATAAGATTACGAAAAGAAAGAAAAATAGTCTATTTTCGTACACGTATTGAATGAGAAGAAGCGGCACTATGCAGAGCGGCATTATTTTGGATGTGGACTGTATTTCAATTATTATTGAAAATAAGATTTTAATTTTATATTCAAGTTTTTTTGTGCGAAATTCTGTAACAGTTTATTTTTGAGGTCTCAAAACAAAGTCTTATTGCTTCAAAAACGAAACTCAACAATTTTTGGTTTTAAATTAAAAAATTGTTGAGGTTTTTAATTTTAAGTTTCATGATGTTGTAGTACGCTCAAATATTTTGAATATCAGGGAAATTTCACTGCTATATCTTTCATGATTGCCAAATTTCATATCGAAGGCGATATTTTTATAGTTAACAATTTGAGATTTAAAATATTCTAAATTATTTGGTATAAACATAACATCACAGTTCTTGGTAATTGTACTTTTTTTAGTCTTAAATGAACTTCGGATTCATTTAATTTTCAACGTTCCGTAGTACTAATTTTTTATAGACTAATTCTATTTTAAAGGTTTATAATTTAAAAAAAATGAAAAACTGAACGATGAAAATGACGATGAATTCATGTTTTGAACTTGATTTTTTTAATTTCAAACACTTTTAAATTTAAATTATGCAATTTTAAACATTTTATTTTTTAGAAATTATAAAAGTTAAATTCTATCTCAATCCATTCAAAAGATTGTTCTTTTTAAAATTGGACCTAATGCCGAATTGTTCGATATATGCTTTTGTTATTACAATGGCTGTCAATTCAAAATTATAACTTATTGTTCCTAAAACTGGAAGAAACTCTTTTTATTTAAAACTTTTTTTAATAATGGATTTTTAAATTTGATGTATTTTTTAATGTCAGGTAAAAAACAACTAGGAACCTAAACGCGCATTTTGCAGGCGTTCATCATCTTATGATTAATGATTTCATTTTAAATGTTAATAAATTGTTGATATGGTAAAAATAATGATTCTAAATAAAAATATAATTATGTGAACTGAAAATAATTCTCCGTGATATAACCCATGATTTTACTTCGTTGCGACGCTGATCTATATGTTTTGAATATCTTCCGGTACACATTTTCTAATTTCTTATTTTTCATGGACACAATAACATGATTTTTATCGATCATCGGGACAGAACCTCAGAAATCGAAATCGATTTCAGACAATTTGAAAAATTCAGAATTATTTGAATAATTCAGGCATTGCATCAAGTTAATGTGTCGCATAAGATGCGACACATAGTAATATGCAATTCAAAGATGTTCGGTGACAGAATAAGAATAAGGGATATTATATGCAAAAGGTTTTTTTTAAAAAAAGAGACGCAAAATATGATTTGCTTAACAAATTAAAAAAATTCGCCTATAAAAACTAATAATAATGATATTAAAAAAAATGGTAATTTAATGATAAACTAGCTAAAAGTCTGTTTAAAAATCAGTTTTCATTATATAACATAATTACAAGAAAGAAATAAATGTATTAAAATGTTAATAATTTTCAGTAATATTCAAAATCTATTTTTTTCATTGAAAAGTCATTTAATTGTAGATATTCGAACTCTTGAAGCTAGACATTTTTTTATTTGAAGTGATACATTTTTAACTTTTGAAACTGAAGACTAATATTTTTTTATTCAAATAAATTAATAAATAGTTTTTCAAAATTGAACACATAAAATTGTTTAATTATTTATTTTAACTTTTACAAACTTTACAGTTAAACGAATGAGAGAAAAAAAGACAATCTAGGCTATGATTTTCCACTTTCTAAACTGAAAAATGAATAAATAAATTTGTAAATCTTCAAAATTAAACAATTTTAAGCAATTATAAGATTGAAAATTTTAAGATAAAAAATATTTTTTAAATGAACGCATTATGTAATGATTATTTTCTTATTTACACGTCAAATTTTGTTTATAATTTGTTTTAAATACGAAATGTTTCGACTCACCGAAAATATTTGTGTTGCGCTTAACGAATTTCTGTGAACCAAGAATTGGCAAATATTTTAAATATTCTCTTAAAATTATTTCTTAAACCTTTGAAACTCCTTAAATATTTCAAAATCTTCAGAACCTTTTTTGAAATGTTTCCTTAAAATTACCGTTTCAAAATTAAAAAATCATTAAAAAATTTTTCCACGAATCATAGACGATTTTTTATTATCTTAAAACCTTTTAACATGTTGAAAAAGCTTTCAAATCTTTGGTTTAAATGTTTCAAATTTTTTGAAGTTTTTTTTTCAAATTTTTCACTGACAAATAAAAATTTAAAAAAATACAAGAATGCAAAATTATAAACTTCAAAGTCTCAATGTAGCTGTCTAAAATTTGAACGATCCAAGGCTTACAGTTTCAAGCAATTCACTTTTAAATTGTTTTGTTTAATATTTGATTTATAATTGCTCATTCTAAATAAACAGTGAAACATTTCTGAATATGTATTAAAAAAGTTTTATTTTAAAAAAGTAATAAATTTATCAGATTTCAGTCGGTCGTTTAAAATTCTACAATTTTTAATACGCATAATATAGTTCAATTTTAAAAATCAGTAATTATTTTATATTCGCAATTGATTAACTGAAAAAGTTTTTGTGAAAAAAGAATTACTTTAAACGCTATCAATTTTTATTTGTTTAAGTCTTTAAAACTATATTTTAAAACTCTTTAAATTAAGAATACACCTACCCTTTAAAATGAAAAACAAACGTAGAAAATTATGATAGTCAAAGATTTTAGAATTATATATTGTAAACTAAACGATTTCATAATTGAAAAGAAGTTCAAATTTGAACTTGAAATTTAAAAAAATTAGATAAATTTTTCTTAGAAAAATGTGTACAATTCCCTGTCAAAAAAGAAATTCACTCTCATTTCCCTCATTTAATATTTTGTGTAATTGTGTCTTTGATAGGTAAAACAATTATCTCTGGTTTGACTATCATTTTGATGAATATTATGAATGTTTGCTATTTTGCATTATTATATAGGTCACTCTGATTATTCAACCGAGAATTAAATCTTACAATTGATTAGTTATAACAGTTGACACAATCGCATTCTCACTTATAAACGAGCTTGAATAGAATTATGCATTAGAGAGCATGCAAAACGACCTTAATCTGAATTGTAATTAAGGGGCAATCTCACTGAGATTTATGCGTTTGGCACAAATTAGGGAACCTGATATGCGCGAACCATTCCATTCATTATATATATTTCATTCAGTCGTTCTAAGTCATGAGAAAATTTCAAATCAGCCCATTTTTTCCTGCAGGGTGACCGAACAATGTTATTTTAAAAATTCCCTTACTTTTCTCTGGTTTTTATTTTACTTGACCATTAATATTAAAAAATTAGCACTTTAATCTTGTCACCTTTTTAACATAGTACCGTTTATAAATGGACTAAACCAATTTCAGATTCAAAATTCCAAAATTTTAATTGTATATTTATTTCAAACAAAAAATATTATTTTTTTGCCACAAGAAATTAATTTTTAATTTAAGGGGGTAGTATGGTAAACATTTTTCAAAAAATCGAATTTTTTTTTGCAGTTTTGGTTACTTTAAACTCTCAAAAATAATGTTGAAACCTTCCTTTACCTCAGATGGTATTGAAAAGTAAATAAAAATTAAATTCCAAGATCCTTAAACGCGTTTTTCTCGAAACAGTGTTTTCTGAACTGGTGCCCACGATTCCGACCGATCTACTGAGCCGATTTGCCTTTTTTTTTCTAATTGCTCAGAAAAGACATGGCTATCTAATTACCCTTCATCATTATTATTAATTCATATTTAACAATGAATTGTTTTAGTCGTAAGTCATTAGATAGCCATTCATATGTACTTTAAAATAAAATTTGTTTCGTATGTTTCAGATGATCCACAATGGAGAAATCATGGGTACCACTTTTAAAGATGGCGTCTTCCGGTCACCCGTATCTCTACCGGATGTCAACGTAAATTAACGAAATTTTTTTTTCTATAATCCATACCATGTAGAATAACATACAGAAGAATCTAAAGTTTTAAATCAAAATTTGTGTGAAAAAAAATTTTTGAAAAAAAGATCGTTTTTACCATACTACCCCCTTAAAAAAATGAATTCCCAACACAGGAGTTGAATTTTCATCCCAAAAAGAATATTACTTTTTAACAAAAGTCTTTAATTTTCCACGGACTAATTAAATTATAAACAAAATAGACAATTTTTCAACTAAATTGTTAAATTTTTAACCATATGGTCAAATTTCCAAACAAAAATATTAAATTTTGACCAAAAGTATTTTCATCTTTAACCAAATCATTTAATTTTCCCATCAAAAAGGTCAATTTTTAAAATAAAATTTATTATTAATTTAATTTTTATTCCTTAAATTTCATTTCATTTAAAAAGGATGAATTTTGAAGTAAATGAAAAAATGTTTAAAAACAACAAAATTAATTTTTAAAGAAACATTTGCATTTTCAACCAAACGGTTGAATTTTGAAGTCTAAGAGACGAATTCTAAAAAAGAGTTGAAATTTTAACCAAATAATTAACTTTTCAACCAAACAGTTGCATTTTCTATTAAACAATTAGTTAACACCAAAAATGGAAGAAATAATTTTTCAGTAAAAACAATTTATTTTTAAAAGAAAACAAAAAATAAAATAGACCAACTTTCAACCGAAAAGTTGAATTTTCCATTAATTAAATTAATTGAATTTTTTTTAATCGCTATCTGGAATACTTACTGTCAACAACAAAAACACAAATTTTTCAACTAGTATTATAAGTTAAAATTTTGTTTTTAACAAATTTGTTTAACCACCAACCAAGTAGTTCGATGCGCAACAAAAAAGATTCATTTTCAACGAATAATTTATACAAGATAAGTAAAACAAGAAGGATTTAAAAAAATCAAAATTGGTTTAATTGTCCAAAAAGTACAAATTATCAACAAACTAATTGCATCCTTAACCAAAGAATATTAATTTTCAAACAAGCAGTTGCATTTTTAACCAACAAATATGAAATTTATACTAAAAAAAATAAATTTCCAAACCACTAAAAAAGATTGTAAAAACAATTGAATTTTTAAATAGGAAATATTACAGTTGCATTTTCAACGCTAAAATATACATTTAAAAAAAAAAACCTAATTTTCTAGCTAAGTAATTGAAATTCCATCCAAAAAAAACGAATTTGCAAAAAAATAGTTGAATTTGCAACGAAATAATTAAATTATTAACTAACATTATAATCAGGAGAAAGAAACTGGAAAAATACATAAATAACATAAATAAATTACTGACAAGAATGTCAAATCAGCGTGTGTGCAAAAGTTCATTTTTAAAATTCCCTTATTTTCATCTGATCAGTTTTTCATTTCCTCTGATCATTAATAATAAAATACCAGAATTTTAATTCTGTAACATTTTCAGCGTAGAATGTTTTATATAAATTCGCTGACTTTTGAAATTTTTGTTCAAACTCCCGGATTTTTTCCTGGCTTTCCCTGACAAATAAATCTCCCAAACGAATATTTTTGAAATATTCTATCAGAAAATTTTGCGTCATTGTATTTAATAATTTTTTTAAATGATTTAGCACCCTTTTTTTCAAAGAATATATTCTATTAATTAATCTGAAATAACTTAATCTTTGATAGGCATAATATATTAGATGGTTTGTACAGCGAAAAATATCCCTTGTACCTGTACACAAGAAATAAACTATTTTTCCTAGTTAGGACAGGCAACAACTTTGCAAACCTAGTTATAATGATAAGGTTCATCTTAGTAATAATAACACGGAAAATACGTTGCTTCAACTAAAATAACTATCTATTTTGACAAGTTAAAATAGTTGCAATAATGGGTACATGTCATGTCACATGCGGCAAGTCTCTCTGCGGCAAATCACACCTGAGGCATGTCACACCTACAGCATGTCACTTCTGCGGCATGTCACATCTGCGGCATCTCTATCAAGCGACACCTTTGCGGCAATCATATAAATGACTGTGACTAATCACATAAATACTGTAACTTCACATCCCTACCCCTTTTCTAACGTCTCGTGGGGGCGGGAAGGCACCCCTATGACTGGCAACAGAAATAATATTGGTCGAATCCCTTTTGACTGGTGAGAGAGGCCGCTAGGTAGAGATGTCGCAGTTGTCACATGCCGTGATTGAGACATGCCGCAGAGAGACTTGCCGCATGTGACATGATATGGACGCGCAATGATTAGGAATAGCATTGTCAAACCGGCGAACTGAGTTTAAAATTTTAATAATCATAAAGCCCATCACATCCCTATCGAAAAATCTGACGTCGAAAACGACATTGGAAACGACACCGGAAATGACAACGTAATCGGCGTCGGAAACAAAATCGGAATTTGTGATCGTATCTGAGATCGTTTCCGACTACGGTTCCATTGTGAATTTTTTTTAATATGTACTCGCGCATTGTTAAAGTCAAAGAAATATATTTTTTAATCGGTGCGATATTTTTTGCTTCAAATGTTTAAAGATTTGATGTGGAAAAAATAGGCTTTTGAAGCTATAAAATATTTGCTGGACTTTAAAATATAATGCTTTCTATCAATTAACATTTCTTTCATTTAACGAAATTTTCACTTGAACCATCATAGTTATAAGTACACATTTAAAAAAATGCACATCAGAACCGTAATCTGGAAACGATGCCGGAAACAACACCGGAAACGACGTCGGCTCCGATCACAAATTCCAATTTTGTTTCCGACGTCAATTACGTTGTCGTTTCCGGCGTCGTTTTTTATGTAATTTCCTACGTCGTTTCCGGTGCAGTTTTCGATGTCGTTTCCGAACTCAGATTTTTCAGTAGGGATTACGAGTATATTTCATATCATCCTCTATGAATCTAATTGTTCTGAATATCGAAAATTTTTTCACATTTTCGGAAAATATTTCTTTTACTTATAATTAACGGTATTACCATAATTCTATTAGTAACGAACCCTTGTCATTTCAACTATATTTAGTTTAACTAGAGCGGTTTGTTGACATTAAAGAAAAATATTTTTACAGTGTAAATATTTAATTACGTCTCACGTCATAAAATTCCTAAATTGAGAAATCTATTTATAAAATTAGGCTAGATTTCAAGTTTTAGTCATACTCTAATATTCTAGATAATTAAATTTCTTATCGTTGTCTTACGCAACAGCTTTTTTATTTATTAAATTAAGAAAAGTTTACTCATCAAAGATTGTTTACTACCTAAACATTCTTCTTACTTGATTTTTTATTGTAATAAATAAACTAAACGACTAAAAACCACTATGTATTAAATAAGTTCTCAATGCCAGACATGTCAGAAACACAGATGTGCATATTTTTATGAAAAATAAATCAAATAACTGAAATTTTGTAATAAATTCTGGTAGATAATGCGATAATGATTGAGAATTCCAGTCATGTGAGAAACACGTGTATCCTCATCAGCCACTATGGCATTTGTACAGAACATAAATCAAATTTATAAATTTCTTAAATAATTTAAAGAATATAATGAGGTAATGGATAGTATATATGTACCAGTGAAAGGTGCTTGAGACTGACTTTGTTCGTTTATATTTTTTCAAGAATCAGGTTCTTCCGTCTAAAAAAATGAGAATCGTTTTCGTCTTATTGTGCTTTTCGTTTTTCCTTAGTTTCGTTGGTAAGTAGATAGTCAATTATTATGTATCGTAAATATTCAAAAGTTCTTCCTATATAAATGTTCACGGTGAAAAAGAGATGTGGTGGCCGAAAAATCTAATTTTCAAAACTCCCTGACATTTCCCTGATTTTTCCTTGAGCAATTTTTCATTTTCCTGACCACTAATATTCAAAGACAAGAATCCTAATGTCGTCACTATTGGAATCCAGAATCTCTTTTAGAAACAAAATAAAACAATTTCAAATTAATTCTTTTATTCCAACTAAAAAATATGATTTTTCTACCATAATAGATAAATTTTCAATCCAAGAGAACCAATGAAAAAATAATAAAATTAACTTTCAACTTACGAAGACAAATTTGCAACAGGGAGAAGATTTTTCAACAAATTATATAAAATTTGAAGCAGAAAAGATTAATTTTTAGGCAAAAATAAAAAACTTAAATTTTAAGTAACAAAAATAATTATTGATAAGATAATCAAATTTTTTAATCAACGAAATTAATTTTTAATTACAAAATAAATTTTTTAATAATTACTTCAAATTTTAAACAAGAAAGACAAATTTTCTACATAGAGGCTGAATATGCAGCTCACAAATATTAATTATCTATCGAGCAAATTAACTTACAACAAATTAGTTCAATTTTGAATTATAATTATGAATATTACAAAGACGAACATGAATATTTAACAAATTAGTTTAGTTTTTTCACGAAGTCGCTTAGCTTTTCAATGAAAAAGAAGACTCCTAAACAAGTAAAGATACTTCAGTCAGGAACGAAAAAAATTTCATCTAAATTGTTCAACTATCAAACCAAAAGATGAATTTTCTGTAGCGAAAAAGACAAATTTTCAACTGAAAAAGATCAATTTTCATCAGAAAATGAAAAACTGATATTTTACGTCAGAAATAATTTCAAAACAAAGAAAAAACGAATTTTTATCGTCTCTCCGTCGCTCAGTTGGTAAGAGCATCAGACCGGAAATCTGAAGGTCCTGGGTTCAGATCCCAGCGGAGATAAAGACATTTTTT
>JAAAKG020140359.1:0-12124 GCA_010014905.2 Druon quercuslanigerum | reverse complement strand
TATTACACCATTACGCCGTTTCCTTTTCGGGGTAGGTGTGACTCACTCGGTAGGGAGGGGAGGAGTGTGAGGAAGAGGTTATATTATTTTTTTTTTTAAGATCATTTATCATGAGAGAAATCCAAAAAAGAGGGAATCTATGGAGATGTTATTTATAAAGAGAAAAGGGAATAAGGCCATTAATTTGAAAAGGGATCTCTTAAGATACAACAAAGTATGGGATTGAGTTATTAATTGGATATAAATAATTAAAAAAAAAAAAATTTATTTTTCAAAAACAAAAATTCTCAGCTACGAAAAAAAATATAAAAGAAGAAATTTCAAAGAAATGTATCATATTGTTAAACACACAAATTCCGTTAACAACAGATCTGATGTAGAATACCTGAGTAACATTTACCATAGTCTGTTACATTTTAATTTCAAATATTGGCGCGAAATTTCATCTTTTTTAAAATATACGTTTTAGTTTCGTTTTTGACTCTGTTTATTTCAAAAAACACGCAAAAATGTAGCGGTATAAAGCTTACTGATCAGTAAATCAAAAACTTTACATCATTGGAATAAATAATTTACTGTTAAGTTTTTAATTAAAAAATGAACTACGTTTTTTTTCTGAACAATCATTTCTCAATAAACATATAGACCATATTAGAATTAATTATTTTTCAAAGAATATCCATTGAAATAATTTATTTTAGGTTACATCATCTTTTTGTTTTATACCTTAGTTTATCCTATAAATTACTCTCTGATGAGGAGGTCTAAATTGGCCTCAAAACATGTTGGACCCCAAGTAGTATAAAAAGGACGGAGAAAGTGAAAGAGTGAGAGGTTGGTTTTTTTGGTTGACTCTTTCCCTTTTTCTTCCTCTTTTTTCTTTACTATTGATATTTATGTCTCTAATGAGCCGAAAAGTCAGATAGTTTGGAAATGTATATTTTTAATGATAGCATTTTTTTCATGTTTTTAGGCATAAAATTTATGGTGACCCATAACAAAAAAAACACCTGTTAAGAGAAATCTAAAGGATCAGCTAATCTTGGAGAAAAAGGATCAAGGAAAAGTCGACTTGAAGAAGGTCTTCGATGTAATCACGTAATCGCCAATGCCGTTTGCAGAACTCGTCAATCTTCCGAAACTTGCGTGGAGTGACTTCAGGGTGACACATCTTGCCGGATGTAGGCCACTGTACATATTTAGTCGTCACCTTTAACGATTCTTCATTGTGTTGCTGTTGAAGCAAGATAAAAAAAATGAAGAAAAAAGAAAAAAAAACTATACACTCGTCAAGGAACGCGTACAACGAGGCCGGACACTAAATTCAATTCGTACCGTGAATAACGACTAACAAACCGCAGTTATATCGTAAAAAGCAATGCAGCGGGGATGTGAATTAATTCCGAGGGTCTCTCCTCTCTTTCTCATTCTCCTGGCCCAAATTCAATAAAGGACAACGAGTGCGAATCTCCCTCGCTTTCATGGGTTCTATGGGGTTGGTTATGGTGCCAGGAGTTCCCAGTCATCGAGGATTGCCTTGCATAAATTAACCCTGATGACACTGATACCAGCAGACAAAGGAACGAGATTTTTTATTTGTTTTGATATTCTGTTGACCGAAAAAAATATTGGTACCGAGACAATAAGAGGTGGTAACCAATATCTGGTACCGCATTATTCTATCAATACTTGACCAAAAATTGGAAACTGCAGAAAAAATCGCAATTTGTTATCACAAATCTAAAATAAGATAGTTATAAACAAAAATCAAAACTTTAAACAAATAATTATTCAACTTTCATTAACTGTTAATTTATGCTTAGTAAAAAGTTTTTTAAAAAAATTGGTAAGTACAGAAAAAATTTTATTTTTCTATCAAAAATCGAAAGCAAAAAAGTTATAAACAAAATTCAAAAGTTTAAATAAATAATTATTCAACTTTGATCAACTGTTATTTATATTTAAAGGAAAACTTGACAAAAAATTGGAAACTGCAAAAAAAATTTCAATTTTCTATTACAAATCTAAAGCAAGATAGTTATAAACAAAAATGAAAAGTTTAAACAAATAATTATTTAATTTTCACAAACTGGTAATTTACAATGAGTGTAAAAATCAACAAAAAATTGCAATTTTCTATCACAAATCTAAAGCAAGATAGTTATAAACAAAAATAAAAAGTATAAACAAATAATTATTTAACTTTTGTTAACTCTTAATTTATATTAAGTGGAAAAATTGGCAAAAATTGGAAACTCCACAAAAATTTCAATTTTTTATCAAAAATCGAATGCAAAAAAGTTATAAACAAAAATCAAGTGCTTAAACAAATAAATATTTAACTTTTATTAAGTGTTAATTTATGCTGAGTGAAAAATTTAAAAAAAAGTCGGTAACTGCAGAAAAAATTGTAATTTTCTTTAAAAAATCTAAAGTAAGATAGTTATAAACAAAAATCAAAACTTTAAACAAATAATTATTTAACTTTTATTAACTGTTAATTCATGCTCAGTGGAAAATTTGAAAAAAAAATTGTTAAGCAGCAGCAAAAATTGTAATTTTCTATCAAAAATCTAAAATAAGATAGTTATAAACAAAAATCAAAACTTTAAACAAATAATTATTTAACTTTTATTAACTCTTAATTTATTCCTAGTGGAAATGTAGACAAAATTGCAATTTTCTATTACAAATCTAAAGAAAAATAGTCACAAACAAAAATCAAAAGTTTGAACAAATAATTATTTAACTTTTATTAACTGTTAATTTATGCTCAGTTGAAAATTTGACAAAAAATTAGAAACTGCAGAAAAAATTTCCATTTTCCATCACAAATCTAAAGCAAGATAGCTATAAACAAAAATCAAAAGTTGAAACAAATAAGTATTGAACTCTCATTAATTCTTTATTTATATTAAGTGGAAAACTTGACGAAAAATCGCAATTTTCCATTAACTGTTAATTTATATTGAGTAGAAAACTCGACAAAAAATTGTACACTGCAAAAAGAATTGCAATTTTCTATCACAAAACTAAAGCAAGATAGTTATAAACAAAAATAAAAAGTTTAAATAATTAATTATTCAACTTTCATTAATTGCTAATCTATTTTAAGTGGAAAACTCGACCAAAAAATGGACGTTGCAGAAAAAGTCGCAAATTTCTATGAAAAATCTAAATAAAGATATTTATAAACAATCGTTAAATATTCAAAAAATTACAATTATAAACTTTGATTAATTATTACCTCACTCTGGGTGAAAAGTTAATGAACAGTTGAAAAATTAAGAAAAAACCTCCACTTTCTAGCGTTACTTTAAAATAAGCGACTTATAAACAATAATAAATTGTTTACAAAATTAAGTTTTTTAATAATAAATGATTTTTACTTCCCTCTGATAGAGATTTAAAGAAAAGGTGAAAAATTGATAAAAACTCGCTAACTCTCTAGCATGACTCTAAAAAAAGCGAGTTATAACAATAATAAATTGTTTTAAAAATTATTCTCGTTAACTTTGATTAGGTATTCTCTCTCTCTCTCTCTCTCTCTCTCTCTCTCTCTTTAAGTAAAATGTTAAAGATAAACTAAAAAATTGAGAAAACAATGCAGGTTTCTAAGAAATCTCTAAAAGAAGCGAATTATGAACAATAATCAATTTTTCAAACAATTAAAATTGTTATATTTGACCTATTATTACCTTAACTAAAGTTAAAGTTGAAGGCCTGTTGAAAAATTAGAAAAAACATGTAAATTTCTAGCATAACAAAAAAGTTGAAAAAAGTTAAAAAATTCAGAAAGGAACCCAATTTGCTATCTCTGTTCTAAAATACTATGACTGTAAAAAAAGATAAATTGCTTGAACAATTATTTTTGTTAACTGCAATTAATTATCACAACGTTTATTGCGTTAACTGAATAATTAACAACAAAGGGAAAAACTCAGAAAGAAACACGATTTTTTATTTCTATTTTTTATAACTGAATTTTTAACATTTAGGGTTTTTCGGAACACTGAAATCCCTGAAATCCTTGATTAATCTGAAATCCTTGATTACTCTTAAATCCTCAATTTCCCTGAAACCACTGATTTCTGCAAAATCCAAGATTTCTCTAAAATAATTTATATCTCTAAAACCCTTGATTTCTCTAAAGTGCTCGATTTTTCAGAAATCTTTGATTTCTCTAAAAGAAAGGATTTCTATGTATGAAACCCTCCATTTCTCTGAATATCTAGATTTCTCTGTAATTCTTGATATTTCTGACATTCTTCATTTTTCTGAAATCTTCGATTTCTCTAAAATCCTTGATTACTCTGAAATCCTTGATTACTCTCAAATCCTTGATTACTCTGAAATCCTCGATTTCTCTGAAATCCGTGATTTCTCTAAAATCAGAAATTTCTCTAAAATGGTCGATTTTTCCTAAATCCTTGAATAATCTGAAAGTAAGGATTTTCATAATATCCTCGATTTCTCTGAAATTCTTGATTTTTCTTTAACCCCTGATTTCTCCAAAATTTAAGATTTATCCAAAATAATGTATATCTCTGAAATCCTAAAATTTTCTGAAATCCTTGATTTCTGTGAAATCCTCGATTTCTCCGAAATTTTCGATCTCTGAAATCCTCGATTTCGCTGAAACCACTGATTTCTCCAAAATCCAAGATTTCCCTAAATTAATTTATATCTCTAAAACCCTTGATTTCTCTAAAGCGCTCGATTTTTCAGAAATCCTTGATTTCTCTGAAAGAAAGGATTTCTATGAAACCCTGCGTTTCTCTGAATATCTCGATTTACCTGTAATCCTTGATTTTTTTTGACACCCTTAATTGCTCTGAAATCCTCGATTTCTCTAAAATCCTTGGTTTTTCTGAAAGAAAGGGTTTTTTTGAAACCCTGCGTTTCTTTAAATATCTCGATTTCCTTGTAATCCTTTATTTTTTTGACATCCTTCATTGCTCTGAAATCCTCGATTTCTCTAAAATCTTCGGTTTCTCTGAAATACTTGATTACTCTGAAATCCTTGATTACTCTGAAATCCTTGATTACTCCGAAATCCTTGATTACTCTGAAGTCCTTGATTACTCTGAAATCCTTGATTACTCTGAAATCCTTGATTACTCGGAAATCCTCGATTTTTCTTAAATCCTTGAATTATCTGAAAGTAGGGATTTCTAGAATATCCTCAATTTCTCTAAAATTCTTGATTTTTCTGTAACCTCCGATTTCTCCAAAATCTAGGATTGATACGAAATAATTCATATCTCTGAAATCCTGAAATTTTCTGATATCCTTGATTCCTCTGAAATCCTCGATCTCCGAAATCCTCAATTTCTCTGAAACCACTGATTTCTCCAAAATCTGAAATTTCTCTAAAATAATGTATATCTCTAAAACCCTTGATTTCTCTAAAGTGCTAGATTTTTTTAAAATCCTTAGTTTCTTTGAAAGAAAGAATTTCTATGAAACCCTGAGTTTCTCTGAATACCTCGATTTCTCTGTAATCCTTGATTTTCGTAACATCCTTCATTGCTCTGAAATTCGCGAATTCTCTAAAATCAGCAATTTCTCTGAAATAATTGATGACCCTCAAATATTTCATTTCTCTAAAATGCTCGATTTTTCTAAAATCCTTAATTAATCTGAAAGTAAGGATTTCTCTAAAATTAAGGATTTCTAGAAAATCCTCGATTTCTCTGAAATCCTTGATTCCTCTGTAATCCTTAATTTTTCAAAAATCATTGATTTTTCTGAAATCCTTCATTTTTCTAAAATCCTTGGTTTCTATAAAATCAGGAATTTCTCTGAAATAATTGATGACTCAAATATTTTATTTCTCTAAAATGCTCGATTTTTCCAAAATCCTTGATTAATCTGAAAGTAAGGATTTCTCTGAAAATAAGGATTTCTATAAAATCCTCGATTTCTCTGAATTCCTTGATTTCTCTGTAATCCTTGAATTTTCTGAAATCCATGATTTTTCTGAAATTCTTGATTTTTCTGAAATCCTTGATTGCTCTAAAATCCTCGATTTCTTTGAAACCCCTGATAATGATCCAAAATCAAGAATTTTTCCTTAATAATTGATAACTCTGAAAATAATTGATAACTCTGAAAATAATTGATAACTCTGAAATAATTGATAACTCTGAAGGTAAGGATTTATCTGTAATTAAGGATTTCTATCAAATCCTCAATTTCTCTGAAATCCTTGATTTCTCTATAATCCTTGATTTTTTCGAAATCCTTGATTTCTCCAAAATCCTCGATTTCTCTGAAACCCCTGATTTCCGAAAAATATAAGATTTCTCTGAAATCACGATTTCTCTAAAATCCTTGTTTTGCTGAAATTCTTCACTTCTCTGAATCCCTTGATTTCTCTGAATCCCTTGATTTCTCTGAAATCCTTGATTTCACTAAAATCAGGAATGTCTCTGAAATAATTGATAACTGTCACTTTTTACATTTCTCTGAAGTGCTCGATTTTTCTAAAATCCTTAATTTCGCGGACAGAAATTATTTTTATGAAACCTTTAATTACTCTGAATACCTGGATTTCTCTGAAATCCTTGATTTTTCTGTAATCCTTGATTTGAAATAATTAATAATTCTAAAATAATTGATTACCCTAAAATAATTAATAACTCTGAAAGTAAGGATTCATCTATAATTAAGGATTTCTATGAAATCCTTTATTTCTCTAAACTCCTTGATTTCTCTAATATCCTTGATTTTTCTGAAATCCTTGACTTCTCCGAAATCCTCGATTTCTCTGAAACCCCTAATTCTGCCAAAATCCAAGATTTTTGTGAAATAATTTATATCTCTAAAACCCTTGATTTCTCTAAAGTGCTCGATTTTTCTAAAATCCTTGATTTCTCTGAAAGGAAGGATTTCTATGAAAACTGCCAGTTCTCTGAATACCTCGATTTCTCTGTAATCCTTGATTTTTCTGAAATCCTTCATTGCTCTGAAATACTTGATTTTTCTGAAATCCTTGATTACTCTCAAATACACGTTTTTGCTGAAATCTGTGATTTCTCTAAAATCAGGAATTTCTCTGAAATAATTGATAACTCTCAAATCCCTCATTTCTCTAAAATGCTCGATTTTTCTTGAATCCTTGATTAATGTGAAAGTAAGGATTTCTCTGAAATTAAGGATTTCTACAATATCCTTGATTTCTCTGAATCCCTTTATTTCTCTGAAGTCCTTGATTTTTCTCGATGTCTATGAAATCCGTGATTTCTCTAAATTGAAGTATTTCTCTGAAGTTAAGGATTTATATGAAATCCTCGATTTCTCTAAAAACTGGATTTCTCTGTAATCCTTGATTTTCTGAAGTCCTCGATTTCTCTAAAATGCTTGATTTTTTTGTAACCCCTGATTTCTCCAAAATCTAGTATTAATCCAAAATAATTTATATCTCTGAAATCCTGAAATTTTCTGAAATCCTTGATTTTTCTGAAATCCTCGATTTCTCCAAAATCTTCGATCTCCGAAATCCTCAATTTCTCTAAAACCACTGATTTCTCCAATATCCAAGATTTTTCTAAAATAATTTATATCTCTAAAACCATCTTGACTTCTCTGAAAAAAAAGGATTTCTACGTGTGAAACCCTCGATTTCTCTGTAATCCTTGATTTTTGTGAAATGCTTCATTGCCATGAAATCCTCGATTTCTCTAAAATCCTTGGTTTTTCTGAAATCCTTGATTACTCTCAAATCTTTGATTACTCTGAAATTCTCGATTTTTCCTTAATCCTTGAATAATTTGAAAGTAAGGATTTCTATAATATCCTCGATTTCTCTGAAATTTTTTATTTTTCTGTAACCCCTTATTTCTTCAGAATCTCGGATTTATCCGAAATAATTTATATCTCTAAAATCGTGAAATTTTCTGATATCCTTGATTTCTCTGAAATCCTTGATTTCTCTGAAATTCGTGATTTCCCTAAAATCAGGAATTTCTCTAAAATAATTGATGACCCTCAAATATTTCATTTCTCTAAAATGCTCGATTTTTCTAAAATCCTTAATTAATCTGAAAGTAAGGATTTCTCTGAAATTAAGGATTTCTATAAAATCCTTGATTTCTCTGAAATCCTTGATACCTCTGTAATCCTTAATTTTTCTAAAATCATTGATTTATCTGAAATTCTTGATTTTTCTAAAATCCTTGGTTTTTCTGAAATCCTTGATTACTCTAAAATCCTTGATTATTCTGAAATCGTCGACTTTTCTGAAATCCATGATTTCTTTAAAATCAGGTATTTCTCTGAAATAATTAATAACTCTCAAAGCCTTAATTTCTATAAAATGGTCGATTTTTCTTAACTCCTTGATTAATCTGAAAGTAAATATTTCTATAATATCCTCGATTTCTCTGAAATTCTTGATTTTTCTTTAACCCCTGATTTCTCCAAAATCATTTATATCATTAAAATCGTAAAATTTTCTGCAATCCTTGATTTTTCTAAAATCCTGAATTGCTCTAAAATCCTCGATTTCTCTGAAACCCCTGTTAATTATCCAAAATGTAGGATTTTTTCTTAATAATTGATAACTCTGAAAATAAGTGATAACTCTGAAATAATTGATAATTCTGAAAGTAAGGATTAATCTGTAATTAAGGATTTCTATAAAATCCTCGATTTCTCTGAAATCCTTGATTTCTCTATAATCCTTGACTTTTTGAAATCCTTGATTTCTCCAAAATCCTCGATTTCTCTGAAACACTTGATTTCTCAAAAATATAAGATTTCCCTGAAATCTCGATTTCTCTCAAATCCTTGGGTTTGCTGAAAGTCTTGACTTCTCTGAAACCCTTGATATCTCTGTACCCTTGATTTTTGTGAAATCCTTGATTGCTCTTATTATTATTATTATTATTACACCATTAGGCCAAATTGAAGGATTTCGCTGAAAACCTAATTTCTCTGAATCCCTTGCTTTCTCTGAAATCCTTGATTTTTCTCGATCTCTATGAAACTTCCGATTTCTCCAAAATAAAGGATTTCTCTTAAATAATTTATAACTGTGAAATCCTTGATTTATCTGAAATGCTCAATGTTTTGAAATGCTTAATTTCTCTGGAATTAAGGATTTCTCTGGAATTAGGGATTTCTCTGGAATTAAGGATTTCTCTGGAATTAAGAATGTATATGAAATCCTCGATTTCTCTGATATACCCTGATTTCTCCAACATCCAGGATTTCCCTGAAATAATTTATAGCTGTGAAATCCTTGATTCCTCTAAAGTGCTCGATTTTTCAGAAATCCATGATTTCTCTGAAACCAAGGATTTCTATAAAACCCTTAATTTCTCTCAATACCTCGATTTCTCTAAAATCCTTGATTTTTCTGAAATCCTCGATTTCTTAAAAAACCTCTGATAATTATCCAAAATCAAGGATTTCTCCTTAATAATTGATAACTCTGAAATAATTAATAACTCTAAAAATAATTTATAACTCTGAAATAATTGATAACTCTGAAAGTAAGGATTCATCTATAATTAAGGATTTCTATAAAATTCTTTATTTCTCTAAACTCCTTGATTTCTCTGTAATCCTTGATTATTCTGAACTCCTTGATTTCTCCGAAATCCTCGATCTCTGAAATCCTCGATTTCTCTGAAATCCTTGATTCTTCCAAATTTCAAGATTTCTCTGAAATAATTTATATCTCTAAAACCCTTGGTTTCTCTAAAGTTCTCGATTTTTCTGAAATCCTTGATTTCTCTAAAAGAAAGGATTTCTATGAAAACTTCCATTACTCTGAATACCTTGATTTCTCTGTGATCCTTGATTTTTCTGAAATCCTTCATTGCTCTAAAATCCTTGATTTCTCCTAAATCCTTGATTTTTCTGAAATCCTTGATTACTCTGAAATCCACGATTTTTCTGAAATCCGTGATTTCTGTAAAATCAGGAATTTCTCTGAAATAATTCGTAACTCTCAAATTCTTCATGTCTCTAAAATGTTCGATTTTTCTAAAATCCTTGATAAATCTAAAATTAAGGGTTTCTATAATATCCTCGATCAACGGTTTCTATGAAATCCTTGATCGAGGATCCTTGATCCTTGATCCTTGTCTATTTTAAATTACCCGAAATTCTAAATTCCTAAAACTCTTAAAATTCCGGAAATCCCTAAATCATATTTATTCCATTACTTTCTTAAATTTCCCTAATTCTTGATTTCTTTTATTATCTTGATTGTATTTAATATTCTGAACTCTTTAAAATTGATTATTTCTCTGAATTCCTTGAAATCCTTAAAAACCCTTAATATCCTAAATTCCTTTATTGTCCAGAATTCCTTTAATTCCCTGAGGTCCTTGAAATTCTCTAATTTTCCTGAATATCCTGGATACTTTTAATTCACTAAAATACCTGAAATCAATAAATGTTTTAAATTCCAGAAATTCCTTAAATTCATTTAAATATTTTGAATTGCGGAAATTGCCCAAATTGCAGCAATTTTTTTTCTACTGAAATCCTCGGAATTCTTTTCATTCTTTTATAATCCTTAGAATACAGGAAATTTCCAGAACTTAGGTGATACCATAAATTCCTCGAATTTAGAGAATTTTAAATAATTATATATAATACGAGGAATATAGGTAATTCAGAAATTCAGTAATCCAGAGAATTTAGAAAAATATTTTTTATATAAATGTACGATAAAGGAAGGGAAATAAAATCCTCTGAAAAGAGGGCTTGCAATAATAATTAATATAATTATTACATATTGAAATGAGTAAAGGCGTCCTTTTCTGAGAGAATTATTTTTTAATTCTTTAGTACATTTTAATAAAACAGCCCCAATTTTCTAATATTATGAAAATAAAAAAAAATAAAAATACTTTTTAAATCCGGATCGAAGGACCAAATGATGTAACTGACTAGTTCTGCGCCTGATTGATCTACGCCTATTAAAAAGGGTACAACCGCAGTACTTTACAATTTTTTTTTGTTATAAAATAAAACATTTTCAATTGAATTTATGTAATTGAAATTGATTGGAAGAAACATGAGCCTTCTCGGCACGTGGGAGTTCTTTGGACGTGTTAAAAGGAACGCTTTGAGCATCGTGGTGAAATGCTTTTGAACTGGTTATGGATGGCACGATAAAGCACGGTTCCTATCTCGAGATACGACCAATTAGCTTGCGTGCCAAGTAACGTTCTGATCGGCTTGAGCACTGCCAAACGGCGATTTAAACCAACGGCTTTCGTCCGACAAAAAGTGCAATCAAAGTATCGCGGTCTGCATAACTCACAGCCTCTTGGCGATGGGAATGCAACGGGCGGCTTTCAAATATTTTTCCAGTGCCACGAGCTGCGATAATAGCTTCGAGCATAAATAATCCGCCTTATTTACTTATGTTCACTTTCTGAGAGGCTCAATTGAAAGAGCAATCGTGTCGGCAGCCAAAAACCTTTTCCATACAATTACTCAACCTTCCTTCATTCTCCTGGCACGCTACGCGCCAGTTCCCTTGTATCAAGCCTTTTTGCCTTGGTATCACTCGTTTTTAACCGAAAAGAAGCGAAAATTGAAAAAATTTACTTGCTTCGCTTAAGGGGGAGGGGGGGGGGTGATTGTAGACAAATTTAGAATCTTCTCTTAAAGGCCTTTTGATAGACACCCATATTGTTAGGGTTTTTTTTAAAGTACAAATATTCGTGGGGTGGGGTTCTACGCGAAGGGGGGAGGGCGTTAACCCAAATTTGAACCCTGTTCTCCACCACCTTGAAGTAGATACCAATATTGATACGTTTTTCTAACCACAAGAAAAATTCTATGGTTAGGTTCCAAATAAAGCAGTAGATGGGGGGGGGGGGACGATTGTATGGCTCCAAGGTACGGGGGGGCGGTATCAACTGAAATGTGAACTTTACTCTTTTGGACAATTGCATAGAGACCTGCATTGGTGTGGGTTAAGAGCAGTAGAAAAATACCTAGGATGAGGTTACAAATAGAGAATACGTGGCGGTGAGGTTCCAGGGGGGGGGGGGGGGAAAAACGAAAAAAAGGTTTTCAAGAAAAGGGTATGTAGAGCCAGATTGTTGGGGGGGTTCTCAGGCTAGGAAAGTAGATAAGGCGGGGGTTAAAA